>JAYMGU010000203.1:0-17202 GCA_036178185.1 Liparis tanakae
CTGTGCGCTGCGCCACTAGATATTTCTTTTTTAAGCAATTTATGTTTTGATCCATTAGGTAAATTTCTTATTTTTTCAGGAAAATTTGGTTGAAGGTTAAAACAACTGGGTTACCGGGATATTTAATTTTAAAAAAATTTTGATCGGTTTAACCCTTTTTGCCACACAATAACGGCATTCCCCCCCCCTCCCCTCCCCCTCGGAGCGGAGGAAAAAAAGTGGGGGCGCGAAAGAGAGAACACAGCGACCGAGCGAAAGATCGGACGACAGAAAGATAAAGATAAGAGAAGGGGGTATACAAAGATGGACAGTTTTGTGACTGGTCTAAATTAACGGGGAAGTGCTATCCCCAACCACAATCCCTTTGACAAAATCTGAAAAAAAAACAACCCCCACCAGTCCTGATTGATATGAACAGGAATATACATGGGAATATGATCCAAAAAAAATATGGTCAATGTGACCCTGCACCCTTTTCATAATTGCTTATTTTATTGTTTGAAAACCTCTGTTCAATGTGGAAATACAGTATATTTGTTTGCACTTTGTTTGAAATTAATTTAAATTGTTTTTAAAAAAATTTTTTATACATTTTTTTTTTTTTTTTTTTCTTTCGTGTTCAGTGGACCAATGGCTGAGCAGCTTTCAGGGAAATGGCTGAGCATTTTTTTTTTTGTATTCTATTAGTGTTAAAAATCTCACATAAAATATTTCAATTTCCAGATTCGTACATAGAATGGGCCAAAAAAAAAAAAAACTTTGCAAAAAAAAAAAAAACCATGGAAAAAAAAATAATAATAATAATAATAAATAAAGCGGGAAAAATCTTTTTTCCATAGAGTAAAGAAATAGAGTCAGGCCATTTATCTGTGACATAGTTCCCCTTTTTTGAGTGTTTAGAAATGTTTCTGTTCTTTGATTGCCCGGGACTTGATCTGCTCCCTTCTGTAGATATCTGTTACCATGTCTCTCCCAAAATGTAATTGTAGGCCCCGGGTTTTAACCCTTTTTCATAACAGACTTTTGCGGGCCCCCAGCAATGCATTAATCAAGTCCCTTTAAAAATCTGTGGGAAATTTCAAGTAAGAATCTTTTAAATCCAAAGGATGTCCTTTAAAAATGTCCTAAACAGGATTCCCAAAGTGGGGCCGTCCCCCCAGTGGTATGCGGGGGAAAAAAAATTTTAAAAAAATTTAAAAAAAAAATTTTAATTTAAAAATTTTGAAAAAATTTAAAAGAAAATTTAAAAAAATTTTTTTTTTTATTGGTTTTTTTTTTATCGACCATTTTATCCCGGGGGGATCTCTAATAGGGGGAAATTCCTGGGGCATGAAAAGGGGGAAATCCCCTTTTAGACCCCGTGAAGGGTTTGGGCCCAAAAACGCGGGGGCCCGGGCCCGGAAAAAAACGCGCGCACCGCAACGCCTCGGGGAAACCCCCCCTAACCGCCCTCCCTGCCGGTGTTTACCCCCCCGGAAACCCCTGGTTCCCCCGCCGTTTATTCCCCCCAAATTTGCGGGGGGCTTCTAGCCCCTCACCATTCCCAAATTCGGGTTTGACAGCATCCCATTTTGGGCATTTGAATATGAAAGATCGGGCCCCTTTGGCACTTTTAAAAAAATAAAAATGAAAAAAATCGCCCCCTGGTTTCTCCCTTTGCAAATGAGACCATGGGCCCCAATCTGTCCCTGGACTTTTTATTTTTTAACAAATTTTTTTTACCTTAGGGAATTTCATTTTTTAGGGAAAATTTGGTTGAAGGGGGTTAAAAACGGTTCTTTACTTTTTCCCTTTCTGCAGGGCGGGGAAGTTTTTAAAAACCCAAGGGGCCCCCCGGGGGGAAGGGCGAGGGGGAAAAAAAGAAAGGGAGGGAAGGAAAAGGACAAAGCGCACAAGCGAGAAAGTACCACAGAAAAAAAAAAAGAAAAGAAAAGAAAAAGTACGATTTTATGCAAAAAACTAGGAATATATCCCAAAGAACCCTTTTAAAAATTTAAAAAAAAACCGTCATGAGAATAAAAGGAATATTGGAATTTAAAAAAATTTTGGTATTTAAAAAAATTTTCTTTTTTTTTTTTTTTTTTTAAAATCGTTAAAAATTTTTCAGTTTAAAATTTTTTTTTTTTTTAATTAAATTTTTTTAAAATTATTTTTAAAATTTTTTTTTTTTTTTTTTTTTTTAGGTTCAGGAAAGGGACAGCCAGAAAATCTAGATTTTTATTTAATTAAAAATAATAAAAAAAATTTTTTTTTTTGGAAAGGGGCAGGCCAAAAACCCCCCAAAAAAAAAAAACCGGGTTTTAAAAATTAAAAATTTTTAAAAATTTTAAATTTTTCCATTTTTGGCCAATTTTGGACCAAAATTTCAAACATTTTTTCCCAAAGTGGAAATTTCCGTAAAAAAAAGCCTTTTTTCCATTTGGGGGCCCAATTTCCCCCAAGGTGGGGAAAAAATGGGTGAATTTTTAAAAATTGAAAAAGAAAAATTTTAAAAACCCCCAAAAAAAATTTTTTCAAGGGCGAACCCTTTAAACCCAAAAGGGGGTTTCAAGGGGGAAAAAGGGGGGGGGGTTTTGTCCTTTAAAAAAGGGAAATTAAAAAAAACTTTCCATATAAAAGGGTTCCCCCCCGTTTTTTTGGGGGGTTTTTTGCCCAAAAAGGGGGCCCCAAAGGGCCCCTTTTTTTAAATTTTTTTAAAGGGCCAAAAAAAATTTTTAAAAAAAATGGTTTTTTAAAAAAAAATTTTAAAAATTTTTTTAAAAATTTGAATTTAGGCAAACATAAAATTTTTTAAAATGGGTTTTTTTAAAATTTAAATGGGTTTACTTTTTTTTTTTTTTAAAAGAAAAAATAAAAGGGGGAAACCCGAACGGGATTTTTTTAAAAAAGGGGAAATTTGACGAAGGGAGGCGGAAAACCCGGGGGGTCCCAAAATTTTTTTTTGCCCTTATAAAAAAACCCGGGCCAAAAAAGACGGTTTAAATAGAGGGCCCCAAGGCCCCAGACCCCACCCCGGCTATTTTAATGGGTTTTAAAACCTTTTTTTGGGCGTTTATGTTTTACTTGGGGGTTTTTTTACAAAACATTTTTCTAGTTTCAACCCCGTTACCCTTTCCGGGGAAAATTTTTGAGGGGCAAACTCAAGCCATGGAAAAATTTTTTTAAAAAAATGAAAAGATTCCCCCAAACCCGGTTTTACCCTTTGCAAAAGGAGCCTCCCCCCAAAATTGGGGGCCCCCTAGATATTTCCCTTTTTTAGAAATGTTTTACCTTGGGCCATTTTTAGTTTTTATGGAAAAATTTTTTGAAAGGGGTTTGGGGCCCGGACCCTTTTGGGAATTTACACTTTCAGTTACCATGCTGGTTTAATTTTCCAATCAAAACGCTTTGACCCCCCCGGCCTTCGGGAAGGGGAGGAGGGAAAAAGGGAGGGAGCGCCCAAAGGGAACAAAGACCCCAAAAAAAAGGGGCAAGAAAAATAAAAAAAGGAAAAAGTATAAAAAAAGGGTGGCAGTTTTGGGAAAAAAGGGGGTGTATCTCCCCCCAACCCCTTTTAAAAAAATAAAAAAACGCCCCGCCTTTTTTTTTAAAAATTTTAAAAAAAAATTTTTTCCCCCAAAAAAAAAAGAAAAAATTTAAAAAAAAAAAAAAAAATTAAAAAAAAAAAAAAAAGGGGGTTTTTTCCAAAAAAAAATCTTAATTTGGGGTTTTAAAAAATTTTCTTTCCCGGGTTCAAGTTTTAAAGGGGGGAAAAAAAAAATTTTAAAATTAAAAAATTTTTTTCCCCCCCCCTTTTTTTTAAAAAAAAGTTTTTAAAAAAAAAAAAACATTAAAATTTTATTTTTTTTTAAAAAAAAAAAATTTTTTTTTTTTTTCCCTTCCCGGGGGGGGAAACCTAGGGGCCCCCAAGGGGTTTCCAAACCCCCGGGACGTTTTTTTTTTTTTTTTTTTTTCTTTGTGTTAAATTCACTACAATTTTTTTTTCAATTTTTGACCCGAAAAAACCAAAAAAGGGAAAAAAAAAAAAAAGAAAAAAAACCATGGGAAAAAAATTAAAAAAAATAAAAAAAGGAGAAACATTTTTAGAAAAAAATAAAGGAAAATTCCCCCTGTTACCCCGCCCCTTTTTTAAATTTTTTGCGATTGCTGGGGGGTATCTCTCCTTCGTAATATTGTTACCATGTTCCCCCCAAAAAAAGGAATTGGTTGAAATTTTTAAACGACTTTTTGGGGCCCCAAAATTTTTTTAAAAATTTTGTCCCCTTTGGGCCAAACCTAAATTTCCCGGTACTCTTTCAAAGGGGGCCCCCGAAGAGTTTTTAAAAAGGAAAAAGGGGCAAACCCCAAAAGGGGAAAAAACCCGGGGAAGGATTTAAAAAAAAAAAAAAGTTTTAATTTAAATTTTGAAAAAAGAAAAAAATATCATTTAAATTTTTTGAAAAACTTTTACAACCCCCCCGGGTTTTGATTCAACGAAATTCAATAAAAAAGGGGGGTCCTTTTCAAGTCCCGGGGAATTGTTTTGGGGTTTCGGGAGGGGGCCCTTTGAAAAAAAGGGTTTCCCAACCCCCCCCCCCCAAAGGCTGCCTGGGGGTTTTCACCCCGACGGTTTAAAACCATGGCTGGGGCTTTATGATATTGGCGGGTCGTTTTTAAACCTCCCCAAAACAAACATATTTGGGAAACCCCCCTTCACCCCTTTGGCGTTACATTTGGGGAGAGGTTTTAACCAAAAAAAATTTTGAAAAAAAATGAAAAAGTGCCCCCTGGTTTTTGACCTCCCCAAAATGGACCCCTGGGGGCACTCGTGGCCTGGGGCCACTAGAAATTTTTCAAACTTTAGAACCCTTTGGTCACTTTTTTTTTTGGAAAATTTTGGGAAGGTTTGGAAAATTTCTGGTTTTTTTTTAAAATGCACCAGCTGGTTTAAAAACTTTTGACAAAACGGGGGGGACCCCCCTCCTTTCCCCAAAAGGGAAAAAAAGGGGACAAGGGGAGCCCAAGACCAAACGGAAAAAAAGGGAAGGAAAGTAAAAATGAAAGGGAAAGTTCAAAAATGGGCCAAATTTGGGGGTTAAATGCTGAGAGCTTTAAAACAATGCGACAAAATTGAAAAAAAACCCCCCCCCCTCCCGAGTTAAAAGGAAATCTGGAATTAACAAAAAAATAGGCAATTAGAGACCTTGTTAAGTTTATTTTATTTTTTGAAAACTTTTTCCCCAAAGTAGGAAAAAGTTATTTTTGCACGTTTAAAAAAAATTGTATTTCAAAATTTTTACATTTTTTTTTTTTTTTTTTTTAAATTGGGGGAAACCAAAGGCAAGGGTTTTCCCCTGGGAAGGGTTTGGGGGCCAAGGGGGTTTTGGGCCCTGGCAGGGGTTTTCCAAGGCGGGCCCCGCCCGGCCAAACCCGCTTTCAAGGGGCCAATGGCTGAGCAGCTTTCAGGGACCAATTGGGGTTTTTTTCAAAAACCCCCAAATTTTCATTTCAGTCTGGTGAGAGCCCAAAACTAGAGAAATACCAAAGGTAATTTAAAAAAAAGGGAGACTTTATGAAAGGGGAAAACAGCTTTTGGGGGCCAAAGGTCACTTTAGGGAAAGGGGGCCCCTTGGGACCAAAGGCTGGAACCATGGAAAACTGGCAGTTTCCCAAGAAAATGGTGAGCCCCTTTGGGGGCCCCAAAAAAACCCGTGGACCAATTAGAGCCGGGCCAACTAAAATTTAAAGGGGCCCAAATTACGGGAAAGGGTGAAAAAACCATCCAATGGCTGGCCTGGGCTTTTGGGGAATTACAAAAAATTTAAAAATTTTTTAAAATTTTTTTTAAAAAATTTTTAAAAAAAAAAAAAACTTTTCAAAAAAAAAAGGGGTTCAAAAATTTTAAAATTTTTTTGGGCCCGGGGAACCCCAAAGTGAAAACAAAAATTTTCGGGACTGGGACCCCTTTTCCGGTGGGAAAGTTTTTCCCCTTTTTTTTGGGTTTCCCCCGGGGTGAGACTTTTCCAATGCCTCCCGGGAAATTAAAAATTTTGGAAATTTTTAAAAAAATTTTGGACCAATGTGAAAAAGGTCCCCAAAACCCCCCTTTTGGGGAAAAAAACCAATGGGACCCCTTTGAAAGGTCCCCAAAATTTTTTTAAATGAAATTTTTTTTTTTTTTTAAAAAAAAATTAAAAAATTTTTAATTCGTTTGGGGAAGGAAAAAAAAAAAGGGAAAAAATTTTGGGTTTGGAAAAAAAAAAAAAAAAATTTGGGGAAACAAGGAAAAAACCCCCCCCCCCGGGGGGGGGTTAATTTAAAAAAGAAACCGGGCTGAAGGGACCCCCCGGTTTTCAAAATTTTAAAAGGGGCCCCCCCGTTTAAACCCAAAAAGTTTCCCCAAATAAATTTAAATCCCCAAAATTTTTGGGGAAAAAAACCCCGGGGTAAACCCGGTTTTTTGGTTAAAAAATTTTTTAAAAATTTTTAAATTTTTTTTTTTTTGGGTTTTAGGGGGCCTGCAATCAAGACCCCCACAATAAAAATTAATTTTAAAAAATAAAATTTTTTAAATTTTAAAAAAGACCTTTTTAAAAATTTTTTAAAAAAGGGGAAAAAAAAAGATTTCCCCCCTGGTTTAAATTTTTGGGGTTTTTGGGCCGCCTGGGGCCCGCGTTCGGGCCCCCCCGGGGTTTTTTTTCCAAAGGGGGGACCAGGCACCCTTTCCCTAGGGGAAAAAAAATTTGGGGGAAAATTTTCAATTTTCCCCCCCCCCCAGCCCCTTTTAAAACTTTGGGAAAACTGGGTTTTTTATTTTTGGGGTTTTTTTGGGGGAAAAACCCCCCCCTTAAGGGGGACCCCCCCCCTCCCCCCCAAAAGAACGCCCAAAAAAATTTGGGGCCCCCCAAAAAGGGAAAAACCCCCAAAAAGGCGAAAACCCCCCGGGGGAAGGGAAAAATTTTGGGAAAAGGGGTAAAACAATGGACAATTTTTCCCGAAAAAACCCCTTTTGGAAGCTTTAAAACCAGCAACCTTTTGGAAATCGAAAAAGGGAAAGGGGGGGAAAAAAAACGGGAGGAACAGGGAAAAAAAAAAAAAATTTTTTTAAAAAAAAAAAAAAAAAAAAGGTAAAAAATTAAAAAAAAAAAAAACACCTTTTTCAAAAATTTTTTTTTTTTTTTTTTGTTTTTTTGGGGGAAAAATTTGTTCAAAGTAAATAAGTTAATTGTTTTCCTTTTGAAAAATTTTGTTTTAAAAAAATTTTAATTTTTTTTTTTTTTTTTCTTTTGTGTTATCCAAGGTACAGTTTAGAACCAAGGGAAGGTTTCTGGGAAAAGGCTGAATTAGTGGCCCTGGCACAATTTAGGGACCAATGGGGCAGTTTTTTAACCCAAATTAATTTAATAAAATTGAAAATTTAAAAATTAAGTTTTTTAAAATAAAAAAAGGGCCTACCCAAAGGCTGAGCAGAGGGGACCTGTGACGCCGGGGGAAAAGGTGGCGCTTTTCGGGACCAAGGCTGGAACTTTCAACCAAGGTACACTTTTAGGGACCCTGGTACAGCTTTTAAAACCAATGGCTGACAGTTTAAACCAATGGTAACTTTGGTCTGGCGCTTTAAACCAAACTCACTTTCAGGGCCTGGGTACAGCTTTTAAAACCAAAGGCTGGGGCCCTTTTTGGGGCCGGGGAATTTCATCCAATGGCGAACTTTAGAGGACCCAAGGGAAACCAAGAAAATTTTAATTTATGAAAAATGGGGACGTTTTAAAAACCTGGGTGACAGCTTTTAGAGGGGCCCAAAGGCTGGCCTTTTACCTGGGTAAGCAATTTTGAAAGGTAAGCCTTTTAAATCTGGGGGAGTTTTTGAAAATTGACAAGGGGACCTGGCTGGGCACTTTTGTACCAATGGTACGCCAAGGGGCCAATGGCGGGGACTTCAAGGAAACCCAATTTAGAGCCAGAGGAAAAAGCCGGGAAAAGGGGGGGAGGGTTTTTTTTTTTAAAAAAAATTTAAAAATTTTTTAAATTTTACATGGGACAGCCAAAAAAAAAAAAAACAAAAAAAGGTAACTTTAAAAATTAAAAATTAGGGGCCCAAAAATTTCCGCCCTTTTTTTTAAAATATTTAATTTTTCCTGGAAAGTTTTGTTTTAAAATTTTTAAATTTTTATTTTTTATTTCTTTGGGATTTTAGGGAAAAGGCTCAGTTAGGGACCCGGTGAAAAATTTTTTTTTGACTTTTTTGGCACCCCCATTTCAAAGGCTTTAAAAAAAAAAAAAAAGGGAAAAAAAACCAAAACCCCTTTTAAAAATTTTAAAACGGGAAAAATCCCCAAAAAAAAAATTAAGCAAAAAAAAAAAAAAAAAAAAAAAAAAAAAAAAAAAAAAAAAAAAAAAAAAAAAAAAGAGGAAAAAAAAAAAAAAGAAAAAAAAAAAAAAAAAAAAAAAAAAAAAAAAAAAAAAAAAAAAAAAAAAAAAAAAAAAAAAAAAAAAAAAAAAAAAAAAAAAAAAAAAAAAAAAAAAAAAAAAAAAAAAAAAAAAAAAAAAAAAAAAAAAAAAAAAAAAAAAAAAAAAAAAAAAAAAAAAAAAAAAAAAAAAAAAAAAAAAAAAAAAAAAAAAAAAAAAAAAAAAAAAAAAAAAAAAAAAAAAAAAAAAAAAAAAAAAAAAAAAAAAAAAAAAAAAAAAAAAAAAAAAAAAAAAAAAAAAAAAAAAAAAAAAAAAAAAAAAAAAAAAAAAAAAAAAAAAAAAAAAAAAAAAAAAAAAAAAAAAAAAAAAAAAAAAAAAAAAAAAAAAAAAAAAAAAAAAAAAAAAAAAAAAAAAAAAAAAAAAAAAAAAAAAAAAAAAAAAAAAAAAAAAAAAAAAAAAAAAAAAAAAAAAAAAAAAAAAAAAAAAAAAAAAAAAAAAAAAAAAAAAAAAAAAAAAAAAAAAAAAAAAAAAAAAAAAAAAAAAAAAAAAAAAAAAAAAAAAAAAAAAAAAAAAAAAAAAAAAAAAAAAAAAAAAAAAAAAAAAAAAAAAAAAAAAAAAAAAAAAAAAAAAAAAAAAAAAAAAAAAAAAAAAAAAAAAAAAAAAAAAAAAAAAAAAAAAAAAAAAAAAAAAAAAAAAAAAAAAAAAAAAAAAAAAAAAAAAAAAAAAAAAAAAAAAAAAAAAAAAAAAAAAAAAAAAAAAAAAAAAAAAAAAAAAAAAAAAAAAAAAAAAAAAAAAAAAAAAAAAAAAAAAAAAAAAAAAAAAAAAAAAAAAAAAAAAAAAAAAAAAAAAAAAAAAAAAAAAAAAAAAAAAAAAAAAAAAAAAAAAAAAAAAAAAAAAAAAAAAAAAAAAAAAAAAAAAAAAAAAAAAAAAAAAAAAAAAAAAAAAAAAAAAAAAAAAAAAAAAAAAAAAAAAAAAAAAAAAAAAAAAAAAAAAAAAAAAAAAAAAAAAAAAAAAAAAAAAAAAAAAAAAAAAAAAAAAAAAAAAAAAAAAAAAAAAAAAAAAAAAAAAAAAAAAAAAAAAAAAAAAAAAAAAAAAAAAAAAAAAAAAAAAAAAAAAAAAAAAAAAAAAAAAAAAAAAAAAAAAAAAAAAAAAAAAAAAAAAAAAAAAAAAAAAAAAAAAAAAAAAAAAAAAAAAAAAAAAAAAAAAAAAAAAAAAAAAAAAAAAAAAAAAAAAAAAAAAAAAAAAAAAAAAAAAAAAAAAAAAAAAAAAAAAAAAAAAAAAAAAAAAAAAAAAAAAAAAAAAAAAAAAAAAAAAAAAAAAAAAAAAAAAAAAAAAAAAAAAAAAAAAAAAAAAAAAAAAAAAAAAAAAAAAAAAAAAAAAAAAAAAAAAAAAAAAAAAAAAAAAAAAAAAAAAAAAAAAAAAAAAAAAAAAAAAAAAAAAAAAAAAAAAAAAAAAAAAAAAAAAAAAAAAAAAAAAAAAAAAAAAAAAAAAAAAAAAAAAAAAAAAAAAAAAAAAAAAAAAAAAAAAAAAAAAAAAAAAAAAAAAAAAAAAAAAAAAAAAAAAAAAAAAAAAAAAAAAAAAAAAAAAAAAAAAAAAAAAAAAAAAAAAAAAAAAAAAAAAAAAAAAAAAAAAAAAAAAAAAAAAAAAAAAAAAAAAAAAAAAAAAAAAAAAAAAAAAAAAAAAAAAAAAAAAAAAAAAAAAAAAAAAAAAAAAAAAAAAAAAAAAAAAAAAAAAAAAAAAAAAAAAAAAAAAAAAAAAAAAAAAAAAAAAAAAAAAAAAAAAAAAAAAAAAAAAAAAAAAAAAAAAAAAAAAAAAAAAAAAAAAAAAAAAAAAAAAAAAAAAAAAAAAAAAAAAAAAAAAAAAAAAAAAAAAAAAAAAAAAAAAAAAAAAAAAAAAAAAAAAAAAAAAAAAAAAAAAAAAAAAAAAAAAAAAAAAAAAAAAAAAAAAAAAAAAAAAAAAAAAAAAAAAAAAAAAAAAAAAAAAAAAAAAAAAAAAAAAAAAAAAAAAAAAAAAAAAAAAAAAAAAAAAAAAAAAAAAAAAAAAAAAAAAAAAAAAAAAAAAAAAAAAAAAAAAAAAAAAAAAAAAAAAAAAAAAAAAAAAAAAAAAAAAAAAAAAAAAAAAAAAAAAAAAAAAAAAAAAAAAAAAAAAAAAAAAAAAAAAAAAAAAAAAAAAAAAAAAAAAAAAAAAAAAAAAAAAAAAAAAAAAAAAAAAAAAAAAAAAAAAAAAAAAAAAAAAAAAAAAAAAAAAAAAAAAAAAAAAAAAAAAAAAAAAAAAAAAAAAAAAAAAAAAAAAAAAAAAAAAAAAAAAAAAAAAAAAAAAAAAAAAAAAAAAAAAAAAAAAAAAAAAAAAAAAAAAAAAAAAAAAAAAAAAAAAAAAAAAAAAAAAAAAAAAAAAAAAAAAAAAAAAAAAAAAAAAAAAAAAAAAAAAAAAAAAAAAAAAAAAAAAAAAAAAAAAAAAAAAAAAAAAAAAAAAAAAAAAAAAAAAAAAAAAAAAAAAAAAAAAAAAAAAAAAAAAAAAAAAAAAAAAAAAAAAAAAAAAAAAAAAAAAAAAAAAAAAAAAAAAAAAAAAAAAAAAAAAAAAAAAAAAAAAAAAAAAAAAAAAAAAAAAAAAAAAAAAAAAAAAAAAAAAAAAAAAAAAAAAAAAAAAAAAAAAAAAAAAAAAAAAAAAAAAAAAAAAAAAAAAAAAAAAAAAAAAAAAAAAAAAAAAAAAAAAAAAAAAAAAAAAAAAAAAAAAAAAAAAAAAAAAAAAAAAAAAAAAAAAAAAAAAAAAAAAAAAAAAAAAAAAAAAAAAAAAAAAAAAAAAAAAAAAAAAAAAAAAAAAAAAAAAAAAAAAAAAAAAAAAAAAAAAAAAAAAAAAAAAAAAAAAAAAAAAAAAAAAAAAAAAAAAAAAAAAAAAAAAAAAAAAAAAAAAAAAAAAAAAAAAAAAAAAAAAAAAAAAAAAAAAAAAAAAAAAAAAAAAAAAAAAAAAAAAAAAAAAAAAAAAAAAAAAAAAAAAAAAAAAAAAAAAAAAAAAAAAAAAAAAAAAAAAAAAAAAAAAAAAAAAAAAAAAAAAAAAAAAAAAAAAAAAAAAAAAAAAAAAAAAAAAAAAAAAAAAAAAAAAAAAAAAAAAAAAAAAAAAAAAAAAAAAAAAAAAAAAAAAAAAAAAAAAAAAAAAAAAAAAAAAAAAAAAAAAAAAAAAAAAAAAAAAAAAAAAAAAAAAAAAAAAAAAAAAAAAAAAAAAAAAAAAAAAAAAAAAAAAAAAAAAAAAAAAAAAAAAAAAAAAAAAAAAAAAAAAAAAAAAAAAAAAAAAAAAAAAAAAAAAAAAAAAAAAAAAAAAAAAAAAAAAAAAAAAAAAAAAAAAAAAAAAAAAAAAAAAAAAAAAAAAAAAAAAAAAAAAAAAAAAAAAAAAAAAAAAAAAAAAAAAAAAAAAAAAAAAAAAAAAAAAAAAAAAAAAAAAAAAAAAAAAAAAAAAAAAAAAAAAAAAAAAAAAAAAAAAAAAAAAAAAAAAAAAAAAAAAAAAAAAAAAAAAAAAAAAAAAAAAAAAAAAAAAAAAAAAAAAAAAAAAAAAAAAAAAAAAAAAAAAAAAAAAAAAAAAAAAAAAAAAAAAAATCTAAAAAAAAAAAAAAAAAAAAAAAAAAAAAAAAAAAAAATCTGTGACATAGTTGCACCACTTTTGCCAGTGTTTAAGAAATGTTTCAGTTCTTTGATTGACATGAGGTGAGATCAGCTCCAATCAGTAGAAATCTCTTCCCATGTCTCTCCAAGATGTAATTGTAGGAGACTCTGGTTGTAACCATTTACATGTAACACACTTTTTGCTGGCCACCAGCAATGCATTAATCAAGAGTCTGTCCTTTAGGCCAACTCTGTGGTAAATTTCAAGGTACAGAATCTTAAAGTCCATGCACTTGAGGGATGTCACTCCCTGAAAGATGTCCTGTAAAGCAGCGATTCCCCAAAGTGTGGGCCGTGGCCCCGCAGTGGGCACTGCAGGTGCCACGAGAGGTCATTTACAATAAATAAATAAAATGTTTTAATTTAAAATTTTGAAAAATTTGAAATGAATATAAACATATTTATGATTTAAATTATGTGTTATTCTTTTATCAGACCTATTTTTGATCCGTGGCGTGTCTTGTATCTCATCAATAGCGAAATCTCTGGAGCATGAAGGAGGCAGGAAGTCACTTGTCGGGCAAGTCCGTGTTATTATTGTTGTGTTGGTCGCCCTGTGATGACCGCAGCGCTGGAAACGCTGGTCTCGAAACAACCACGGCAGTTAACGTCACATAGGAGCGCCTCGGACCCGGCCCGCCCTCAGCACCAGCACCTCGCTGACCGGTGTTTCACCCGACTGGTTTAAACCTACCTACTGGTTTCCCTGCGCCGCCTGCGTGTTATGTACTATTCACGTCTGCAGCGGGAGGCTCTGTCTCGCTCACCAGACCCGTCACACATTCACAAACATATTGCTGGAGGTCTTCAAGCCACAGTTCATCTCCATTTACGATTACGATTGTATGGTGAGCAGAGCATCACAGCCACTATGAAGAAACACATTTTAGAAAAAATAAAAATGAAAATCGCCACACCTGGTTTGATCCCTTTCACGCAAAATGAGACCCACTCAAGGCGCACAATCTGTGCGCCCATAGATATTACTCTCTTTTCAAGCAATTTATGTATTGATCCATTGGTCACATTTCTTATGTTTTCATGGGAAAACTTTGGTTGAAGGATTTGAAACAACTGGTTACCTTTAGCGGATATTTACACTTTGAAACATGTTCACCGATGCTGGTTTGCAACGCTTTTGCCACACAATAACGACGCATTCTGACCCCCCCCCTCGCGCTCTCCCCATGGCGCGAGGAGAGAGAGAAGTGAGGGAGCGCGAGAGAGAGACACCTGGCGACACAGAAGCGAGAAAGATACGGGCGACAGAGAAAGATAAAGATAAGAAGGAAGTATGTACAAGATGGACAGATTTGTGACTGGTCTAAATGAACTGAGAGTAGCTATCTCCAACCCAGCAATCCCTTTTGACAAAATCTGTAAAAAAAAAAGCAAGCCCACACCAGTCACTGATTGATATGAACAGGAATATACATAGGAATATGATCACAAAATAATATGGTCAATGTGAACCTGCATGCTGCACCTTGTTCATAATTGTCTTATTTTATTGTTTGAAAACCTGCTGTTCAATGTGAGGAAATACAGTATATTGTTTTGCACTTTGTTTGAAATTAAGTTAATTGTATTTACAAATTTTTTTTTTTTTTTTTTTTTTTCTTTCAGTGTTCAGTGGACCAATGGCTGAGCAGCTTTCAGGACCAATGGCTGAGCAGCTTTCAGAGGACAGCTTTCAAGAGGACAAGCGTGGACCAGCAGTGGCAGAGCATAATTTCTGAGCAGCTTTGGAGCCAATGGGGCTTTCAGGACCAATGGCTGAGAGCTTTCCAGCTTTCCAGAGGACCAAGCTTTCCAGTGGAAGAGCAGCTTTCAGTGGACCAATGGCTGAGCAGCTTTCAATGAACCAAGTGGACAAGCTTTCAGAGGACCAATGGCTGAGCAGCTTTCAATGAGCAATGGCTGAGCAGCTTTCAGAGGACCAATGGCTGAGCAGCTTTCCAGAGGACCAATGGCTGAGCAGCTTTCAATGGACCAATGGCTGGGCAGCTTTCCAGTGGACCAATGGCTGGCTGAGAGCAGCTTTCCGGTGGACCAATGGCTGAGCAGCTTTCCAGTGGACAATAAGCTGGCAGCATTTCAGAGGACCAAGGGCTGGCAGCTTTCCTTTCAGTGGAATATGGCTGAGCAACTTTCAGTGGACCAATGGCTGAGCTTATTTTTTTTTTTTTTTTTGCTATTATTGTCAAAATTAACACATATTATTTCAATTTTCAGATTCTTTGTACATAGAAGTACAGGCCAAAAAAGAAAAAAAACATATGCAAAAAAAAAATACCATGGTAATAAAACTAGTAATAATAAAACTAATAATAATAATAATAATAATAAAAGGGGGAAAATCATTTTCCATAGAGTAAAAAAGAAATATACAGTCAGTCATTTATCTGTGACATAGTTGCACCACTTTGCCCAGTGTGCCAGTGTTTTAGAAATGTTTCTGTTCTTGTTCTTGATTGACATGAGCTGTGATGCTCCATTCTGTAGATATCTACTCTGTGTCTCTCCAGATGTAATTGTGATCTGCTCCATTCTGTAGATATCTGTTACCATGTCTCTCAAAATGTAATTAGCAGGACATTAGCTCTTGGACCTCTGGTTGTAATACCATTTTCTTAAAACAGACTTTTGCTGTACCAGCAATGCATTAATCAGAGTCTGTCCCCTTTCGGCCAACTCTGTGAGTAAATTTCAGGTACAGAATCTTAAAGTCCAAGGATGATGTCCTCGAAAAAAGATGTCCTGTAAAAAGCAGCGATTCCCAAAAAAGTGTGGCCGTGCCATTAGCCCACCAGTGGAAAACAGGTGGGCATGAGAGGTCATTTACAATAAATAAATAAAATGTTTTTAATTTAAAATTTTGAAAATTTGAAATGAATATAAACATATTTATGATTTAAATTATGGCATTTATTCTTTTTATCAGACCTATTTTTTGATCCGTGTGATGTCTTGTATCTCATCAATAGCAAATCTCTCTGGAGCATGAAGGGAGGCGGAAGTCCCAGACCGTCCGTGTTTAATTTAATTTGAAAAAATTTGAAATGAATATAAACTTATATTTATGATTTATTCTTTGGACATGAAGGGAGGCGGAAGTCCTGTCAGGAGCAATTTTGAAAAATTTGAAATGAATATAAACATATTTGTAAGTTTAAATTATTGTTGTGTTAGTCCCTGTTGATGACCTTGGCGGCGCGTGCCGCTGTCTCGAAACAACCTGACGGTTAACGTCACCAGGGCGCGCCCTCTGGAGCATGAAGGAGGCGGAAGTCACTTGTCAGACCGTCCGTGTTATTATTGTTGCCATTTGGTCGCCCTGTGATGACACGCCTTCAGAGCCCGCTGGTCTCGAAACAACCACGACGATTAGCGTCACACGCCAGGCGCCTCGGACAGGGCGCCTCTCGGGACGACGCCGCCCTCAGCACCAGCACCTCGCGCTGACCGGTGTTTTTCACCCGACTGGTTTAAAACCTACTGGTTTCCCTGCAGCGTGTTATGTACTATTATTCACGCGTCTGGCCGGGGCTCGTGCGTGTTATGTAGCGTGTTATGTACTATTCACACGTCTGGCAGGGCTCTGTCTCGCTATTCACACAGGGGCTCTGTCACACATTCACAAACATATTGCTGGAGGTCTTCAAGCCACAGTTCATCTCCATTTCGGCGATTACGATTGTATGAGTGAGCAGAGCATCACAGCCACTATGAAGAAACACATTTTAGAAAAAATAAAAATGAAAAGATCGCCACACCTGGTTTCGATCCCTTTCACGCAAAATGAGACCGCACTCGAGACGCACAATCTGTGCGCTGCGCCACTAGATATTACTCTCTTTTCAAGCAATTTATGTATTGATCCATTAGGTCACATTTCTTATGTTTTCATGGGAAAACTTTGGTTGAAGGGATTTGAAACAACTGGTTACCTTTAGCGGATATTTACACTTTGAAACATGTTCACCGATGCTGGTTTGCAACGCTTTTGCCACACAATAACGACGCATTCTGACCCCCCCCCCTCGCGCTCTCCCTCGCGAGAGAGCGCGAGGGAGAGAGAGGGAGCCGAACGAGAGAGAGACACACAGCGACACAGAGCGAGAAAGATACGGAGCGACAGAGAAAGATAAAGATAAGAGAAGGAAGTATGTACAAAGATGGACAGATTTGTGACTGGTCTAAATGAACTGAGAGTAGCTATCTCCAACCAGCAATCCCGCTTTGACTTTTTGACAAAATCTGTAAAGCAAAGCAAGCCCACACCAGTCACTGATTGATATGAACAGGAATATACATAGGAATATGATCACAAAATAATATGGTCAATGTAGACCTGCACACCTTGTTCATAATTGTCTTATTTTATTGTTTGAGAAAACCTGCTGTTCAATGTGAGGAAATACAGTATATATTGTTTGCACTTTGTTTGAAATTAAGTTAATTGTATTTACAAATTATTTTATACATTTTTTTTTTTTTTTTTTTTTTTTCTTTCAGTGTTCAGTGGACCAATGGCTGAGCAGCTTTCAGAGGACCAATGGCTGAGCAGCTTTCAGTGGACCAATGGCTGAGCAGCTTTCAGTGGACCAATGGCTGAGCAGATTTCAGTGGACCAATGGCTGAGCAGCTTTCAGTGGACCAATGGCTGAGCAGCTTTCAATGAACCAATGGCTGAGCAGCTTTCAGAGGACCAATGGCTGAGCAGCTTTCAGAGGACCAATGGCTGAGCAGATTTCAGTGGACCAATGGCTGAGCAGCTTTCAGTGGACCAATGGCTGAGCAGCTTTCAATGAACCAATGGCTGAGCAGCTTTCAGAGGACCAATGGCTGAGCAGCTTTCAGAGGACCAATGGCTGAGCAGCTTTCAGTGGACCAATGGCTGAGCAGCTTTCAGTGGACCAATGGCTGAGCAGCTTTCAGAGGACCAATGGCTGAGCAGCTTTCAGTGGACCAATGGCTGAGCAGCTTTCAGTGGACCAATGGCTGAGCAGCTTTCAGTGGACCAATGGCTGAGCAGCTTTCAATGAACCAATGGCTGAGCAGCTTTCAGAGGACCAATGGCTGAGCAGCTTTCAGAGGACCAATGGCTGAGCAGCTTTCAATGAACCAATGGCTGAGCAGCTTTCAGAGGACCAATGGC
>JAYMGU010000204.1:0-27722 GCA_036178185.1 Liparis tanakae
TCAGTTCTGATTACAAATATTGGACTCTGGACACATAACATCCCATAATGCTCCTCTAAAGAACAAGTATCAAAACGTATTATTATTTCTTCTACTTTGTACTCTTAAAAAAACTGCAATATGTTTAATGTAATGAAAAAAGTTAGCTAAATTTAGATTTAGAATTACAGAGTTTTAATGTAAAAGTACACATTAATATAAATATAATGTGATCTACCTTAAAATTACAAAGAAAATCGTAAAATTGTTAGTATGGACATAAACCTTCATACATTTCATTACAGGTAATAATTGTTATTTTACATGAATTTGTATGTTTTTTTTTAAAACGGTAAAAAGACTGTATTAATAAGGTAATTTCTCCTTACAAAAATGGGTAAAAAATAATATTTTGTATTATGAGCATAATACCGACATTAACAGTTGGGCTGTTAATTTACGGATAATGTCTGTTATTTCACAGAGTTTTGTATATAATAAAAAAAAGAAGTAAAACTACTGTAACTATTTAGAGTTATTTACGGCGGGGCTAAGTTCAGTCTGGTATCCAGGCTACAGAGAACCACCACCTCTGAAAGTCCTGTCATTGAGAGTCCATCAGCAGGTGACAATGTAGAGACCTGTGTGCCCCCTGCAACTGATCCTGCTCTTTAGCCACCACAAGTTTTAGACGCGGATCGTGTTGAAATAATACGAAGAGGTCCATTTAAAATCCCATCTGATTTTAATTTTACTAGATGGCAGGGCATTTCATAGTAGCCTACAATTCAAAACACTCTCAAATGGAGAGAAGTTGGCTTGTTTACTTGCAACAAAGCAATGCTGTGTTCTGTTTTGCGTGTAAGCTTTTCAGTTTGAAACCTACAAAGCTGACTGCAGATGAGGGCTACAGTGTCTGGTCCAACATCAACAGTAGATTGAAGAGTCATGAATGTAGCTCAGACCATGCACAGTGCATGTTTAAATGGAGAGAACTGGACATGCGTTTACAGAAAAATATGACAATAGACTACCAGGAACTAACATTGCTGGAGGCAGAAATAAGAAGGTGGCAAGAGGTTCTCAAACGCTTAATTAAAATAACCCTATCTCTTGCCTCAAGGAATTTCTTCATTTAGAGGGTCTTCACAGTGTCTGTATGAGTCAGACAATGACAACTTCTTAAAGGAAGCTTTTAGGCAGTTTTGATGCTGTGATGGAGAACCACCTGACCAAGATAACCGATGAAAGTTCCCGAACGCATTATCTTGGACAGCAGACACAAAATGAACTGATCCAGATAATTTCCACCAAAGTATTGCAAACAATCCAGACACAGATTCAGGAAGCAAAATATTTCTCAATAATTCTTGACTGTACACTTGATGTAAGCCACAAGAAACAAAAGTCCCTTCTTGTGCGCATTGCTGATTTGCTGCCAAAGCCAATATCAAGGAGTATTTCCTTGGGTATATAGAGGTGGCTGAAACAACTGGCCTTAACCTGTCTACTGTCCTTCTAGACAAGTTGAAGGAACTCAACATTCCGTTTGATAATTGCCGCGGACAGGCCTATGACAATGGAGCCAACATGAAGGGGAAGAAGCAAGGATTTCAGGCCCGACTGCTACAATGTAATTCGAGGGCGTTGTTTGTTCCTTGCGCAGCTCATTCGATGAACTTGTTATAGCTGATGCTGCCAAGTCGTCCAGGGATGCCACTGGCTTTTTTGGCTATTTGCAGAAGCTATTTTTTTTCTTCTCAGGAGCTACACAGCGATGGAGCATCTTGACAAAACACATCAACCTGACTGTGAAATCATGGAGTGATGTGAGGTGGGAGAGCAGGCTTAAGAGTGTCAAAGTTGCCAGAAGGCAAATTAAAGAAATCAGAAATGCACTCATTGAGGCAAGGCTGGCAAGAGAAACAGTCAATGACCCAGTCGCAAAAATAGAGGCTCAAGCCCTGGCAGAAGAGGTGGCCTCTTTTAGATTTCTGATCTGTTCTGTTGTGAAATTATTACGGCCAGTAACCAAGTAAACAAGCTTCTGCAGTCTAGTTCAATGCAGCTTGACATTGCTGTCAGTCTCATCGACAATGCCAAAACCTCCCTCTCCAGCCATAGGCACTCTGGGTTTGCTGAGGCAGTGTCAACTGCCAAGGACCGAAGAACACAAAAAGGCAGTTTGCATATGAGGCTGCTGACGAGGCCTTCAGTGATGCCCTCAAAAGGCATGAGGTAACATTTTTCAATAGTGTTGTTAACTCAGCTTTGATGTCACTGCAGGAGCGTTTTGAGACCATGACCCAGTTCAGAGACAAATTTAGAGTGCTGCTTGATTTCAGCAGAGTGGCCGGAATGTCAAAGAAGGACTTACAAAAAAACTGGATTGAAGTGCAGAAGACACTGACAGAAAGGAAGTTCTGATATTGATTGACTTGAGATGGTTCAGGAAATCCTCAACCTTCCACAACTGCCACCACAGACAACTGACTGCCTTGGAGTTGCTCACATTTCTCTACACTCAAAAAAACGATTCAAGCCCTTCTTAGAGGTAACTCAATTAAATATTATTTAAAACATTGAAATAAATCAATTACAAAACAAAGATATTTATATTTCATGTGTGTAACACAAAATGTAGGAATACTTTCATTTATTAGATTTATTTAGGTTGCACACACAAAAACGATTCAAGTCTTCTTAGAGGTGACTCAATTAAATATAGTTTAATACATTGAAATAAATCAATTACGAAATGAAGATATTTATATTTAATCTGTGTAACACAAAATATAGGAATTCTTTCATTCATTAGATTTATTTAGGTTAGATGGTGTGCATATCAACTAAAATGTACGTGTTTAATTGGGGACTACCCTTTGCGCATGGGCCAGCTGAAAATCGGTTGTTTTCACAAGGTGAACACGCTTTCAGGGCTGGTGTAGTGGGTAGCACTGTTGCCTCACAGCAAGAGGGTTGTGGGTTCGATTCGTGGACAGGGCGGTCCTATTGTGTGGAGTTTGTTCTCAATGTGGGTTCCCCAGCTTTCTCTCAGTCCAAAGACTTGCAGTCAGGTTAATTCATCTCTATATTGCCCATAGGTGTCAGAGTGAATGGTTGTATGTCTCTATGTGACCGGATGGACTGGCGGCCTGTCCAGGTGACCCCCCCTCCCCCCCCCCCTCGCCCAATGAGGATACTGAATAGAATATTTAATTTCCAATTTTGAGTTTTCTATTTTGAGTTGGACAAACACAAATTAATTTAATTGAATGAATATCGTTATTTTATTTTAGATGTGTTTGATAAAAATGAGTTGGACTAACTCAATTACATTGTATTGCACTGATGTGCTAAATTTGAGTTGGAGTTGCATATACTTATTGGATGGAAAACCTGCCAACACTTTAATTGAGTTAATCCAATGAGCCATTTCTTTGAGTGTATGAAAAATGCCTTCAAGAGGTGTTTCTAAATCTCTGGGTTGCTCTTCAAATTGCATTAACTCTTCCGTTTACAGTTGCCTCTGCTGAGCGAAGTTTTTCAAAACAAAAGCTCATTAAAACATACTTATGTTCAACAATGGGGCAGGAACGTCTAAGTGGTCTTGCTGTCATCAGCATTAATGGTAGAGTGGCTCAGAAGCTGTCGTATGATGACCTAATTAGTGATTTTGCAGGGAAGAAATCCCGACGTGTGCTTCTATAGAGCCTCTAAATGTTTGATCTATACAGAATAGCCTAATGTGTACACAAACTAAGTAAATTTTGGACTTTTCGTCCAATTAAACTTGGTTTTATTATTTACTGTTCTAAAGTGCATGTATGTTTTGGCTGTTCCGTGAACTGTGTTCAGAATGGTTTCAATGAATAAACTGTTAATCTGGCACAAAAGTTGTTTTTCTTCTCGGGGAGAGACACCATGAAGGAGTTACGCTTAGGGCACCAAGATGGCTAGCAGCGGCACTGTGTGTGTGTGTGTGTGTGTGTGTGTGTGTGTGTGTGTGTGTGTGTGTGTGTGTGTGTGTGTGTGTGTGTGTGTGTGAGCAAGTTTTAGGATGGGGGAAATCCATGTTTTGACAGAGCTGCACCCACACACAAAACTAAAGTTACGCACACACACACTCGCAGACAAGCACTCTGAGAAACTTATACTTGAGGTGATGTAGTTTCCATGGTAACATCTAGGGAGTGAATTAAGGAGGAGGGCCAACATAACAAAAGGGAACACTGCCCCCCTACGACTAGTGAGAGGTGGAACAGAGAGAGAGAGAGATGCTGTGTCAGAAGAATCCTGACAGCTGCTCCAATCTGTAAATAAAAGAATGACAATCCGGCATACGTACAGTGTATACCTCTTTCTGTCCAAAACCATGACTCCATACTATATAACAGAGTATAACCTTGATTTCTGAGTCAGCATTGTGTATGCTCGCAGCCTTCAGGAACACCGGTGAACTCCTTTTGCTTCGTGGAAAATCCCTGGCATCCGTTCCATGTAAAAGTCCTATCTCTCCTCATTGCTTTGATCCTTCTTTTTCCCACTGTAGTCACAGGAATGGAACCAGTCTGTATTTCAACCTGTAATTCAAGCCTTATATAAATCATCAGAATGTGTCAGTCTTAACTATGACAATATAGCAGAAACAAGACAACATTGAAGAAGTTTGCAATGTGCTACAGGTGTTTAAGATCATGTATATAAAAGAAAACAGCGAACATATGATTGTCTGTTATCTTGTCGCTTACTGATTTGGTATGTCAACATACCCATCCAAGCAAAGAGTTATTGCATCAACCAAAATGGACAAGTTTTGAGAACATCTTGTGCAAATTAAGTCAGTATAGTAGTATCAACAGCAGCTTCCTGAGTAAAAAAGGTATATTGTTGTTGGTTAGCAAAGAAAAGATCACACTTTAGAAATACCTTTCTAAGAGAATCTTCATCATCTTGGTAAAGAAAGCAACACAATGATGTTGTGAACCATATTTTTCTCTCTTTGCCCGTCACTCAACTGATGCTCCACTTTGTGGGAAGAAAGTTACAAATTCAGGAGGGCATTTCTCGTGGTTTGGCTTTTGTTACCCCCGGCTAACCTCTTGACAGAGTTGACAACTCTCCTTTATGGGTTGTGTCCTTGTTTTTCTGTGTGTGCGTATTTGTGTGTCCAGGGGAGTGAATATAAAGTAAATCCTCTTTTTAGTTAACAAACAAAGAGAATGTAAAAAAAAAAGCTATCTTTTCCTTCCCTTCCCTGTTCCCCTTGTCAGCCTAACATACACACACATACACACATTGCCTTTGACACAGCAACAGGAACAATGTTACGAAATCAGCTAATTGAAGTGGACATGACAAAAGCACAAGCTGTCGGAGCTAATTGAGACAAATGAAGCTGGCGATGATCAAGGGATAAGCAGCCTGTTTCAATGTCACTCCAACAGAGAGAAAGAGAGGAGCTAGACATGCAGCCAGAGTGCAGAAACGCAACGAATTACACATGACCCAAACAATGTAGGTCAATGTCAAAGAGCCTGAATGCCATCATATCATCACTTGCTGACAACTTTGAGCAGAATTGTACTTTTGGGACAGATAATACCTACATTTGATATCATCTGTTTTGTCATTTTAACATCAATGTGCTTAATATACTTAGAAGTGGCTTCACCCTTAGAATGTGTAACTGAAAGCCTACAAGAGCTGAAATGGAGAGTATTTAAGAAGAAGTGTGACTATATGCTTCACATGTAAAGTTGAAAATATTTTAGTTAAAGTAGGGTGACCAGATTTGAGTTTGTGAAAATGAGGACACTTCGGCATAACCCCTTCGACGGGGAGGTCTGCCCACCCGTGTGCGCACATCACAGTTCAGAGCGAGGCGCGCGCTCAGACGCAGACGGATCTCATTTATTCTGCCTGTTTTGTGATATACATGCCTAAAAGGGGGATTTCGTTTATCTGGCAACACTGAGATCAGTCGACCAATGACTGTTCAGGTGGAACGTAAGGGAGATACCATTTATAAACCTTGTAAGGGGTAAAAACTAGTTTGTGAAAGACCCAGAGCAGGGTTGCAAGTGACTTTTTCTTTGCTCCACCCCAATGCGCGCAAGCCAGATGGTGAGCAGAGGACTGTTAACGCGAGACAGAAATGACACGCTTCTGCTGTAATCTGGCGCTATAGAGAAAGTTAGAGGGGGGCGGTACAACATTTTTTTTTATGTCATGCGATCTACCAATACTACGCCGCGATCGACTGGCAGGTTGCCGGTCGATCGCGATCGACGTATTGAGCACCCCTGACCCAGAGTAATGCAAATATTTAAGGAAGCAAAATCCCTGACGTTTTTTGGAAACCCTGCCGGACCCTTTTTTTGGGTCTCAAAAAGAGGACATGTCCGGGGAAAACCGGACGTCTGGTCACCCTAGTTAAAGTGAATATAATTTTGAAAGTGTTAGATTCATTTAAAAGGTGACTAAAGTACATTTTGTTCTATTTGTTATACATGTTTGCTTTACATCCCAAAATCAATCAAGAAATCAAAAAAGTTTGCTCAAAAAAGATCCCTTCATTGTGCAAATTTGACCTAGTCATTGGCTTTAATGAACACTGCGGCCTTAATTTGCCTAATTGCTTTGCATTTAGAGGTGGGATATAAATTAGGCTTTCAGCAGCATAATAACTAATGCATTTGACCCAAATAGTCTATGTCGACAATCAGTTAGACTACTGACATTCCCAATAGACAGTCTATAGTAGTATCTATTACAGGGTAGAGATGGACAGCACAAGGATAAAGACGTAAGTTGGACTGAACATACAAAAAGAAATCCAAGTTAACGCAGAACGTTTTGTGTCATTGCACAGGACACTTTCTTCAATAGAGAAACAATCATATGGTCGCTGTTACGCCTCCAGGTGGCTCAGAGTGGGACGCAACATAAGGGCAGCAGGTTTGCGTAAGTGAGGGCGCAGATACACCAACTCAAGACACAGAAAGTTATAATAAAAGTATTTATTAACAAGTAGCAACACAGGGAACAACCAGGACGTCAGTGGCACCAAAGAAAAGAACATAACAAAACCCACGTCCCTTTACAGTGGGTGGTGCTCACTCTAACCTAGGTGACCAGGTGACTTTTTCTTTTGTCACCACACCACATCCATGTTGTTTGATGAAGCCTCAAAACTTTTTGAATTACAACTATGGTCATTTTATTGTTCTGACCACAAATCTAAATGATAAATTAATGACAATAAATAGTTTAAGAGCAAAAGGTCCTCCGCTCTGACTAAGCCGTATAATGATAGTAGTAGTAAATATACATTATCATTATATATAATATGGTTAAAGTCATTCATAAACCAACTTCCTTTGTTTTGGCCTGAACAGTCCTCGAGGACTTTTCCCTGAGTCTATTCTGCCTCTACCTGGTTGTTACGATACTAACATTATAACTTCAATACCATACCTGCCATAAATATCCTGATACCAGATACAATACTATAACAACAATATGATGCCATGAATAAGAGACTGGTATATGTATCTATAATAGTAATAAATACAATATCTGTTTGGTTCACTTCTTACCAACTTGTTCCAACACTTCCAACACTTCCAACACATGTAAGTAATATTAGTTTTAGCCTACAGCCAGATATGAATGAAACTCCATGGAGCCGTCATACATTGATGATCCACCATGAGGCCGTTAGTCTGTATCTGACCAGATGATAGTACAGAGTTCATCAGGATGAGCAGCTGTAGAGTTACACAACTTTACAGGTTTTCTGCATTGGAGACAAAGTAATGAAACATTTCACTTCTGGCATGTTTTTTTTTTTTTAAGCCAAAGACGGTCTCAAAAGATCCGCGACGTTACGCCCCTCGCTGTGAGCTGCGCTGAGCAGCGCGTGCAGACAGCATGACACAGAGCGGAGCAGCGCGTGTGCGCTGATCACGGGCTCTTTTAATGAAGTATCGATACCAAAAATATGCAAAATCACATCGCTCTTAATCAGAGGTGTCAAAAGTATTCACATTCATTCCTCAATAGAAGTATAGATACTAGGGTTTAAAAATACTTCTGTAAAAGTTGAAGTATCAATTCAAGCTTTTTACTTAAGTAAAAGTATAAAAGTACTGGTTTCAAAACTACTTAAAAGTATAAAAGTAAAAGTAATGTAAGGGGATTTTTTTCTCCATTAAAGACAAACTCTTAAGCCGCGTCTCAGGGGCCTATAGTGACAGGGACCCCACATCCCCCAAAAACAATATTTTTTCTAAAGGCCATCATAATGACTATAATGTTTTAAAATGTTATGTTGAAAAACGTGGGATGCACTAGGCTACCCGTTTTGTCTGCATTGAAAATGATCAAATTTTATTACAATACAAATACATTGAAGTACCATTTCAAGCTTGACAGTTAATAAACATGTTTGGTGTAAACTTTGATATTGTAACGTCCGCAGTAAAAACTCACAGACGTTGCACCTTAACACAGCTCACCTTAACATGCAGGTTTATTGAAGTTCACAGTATTGCAATGGGGCTCTTCGCTAACAGTAACTAGCTCAAACGGAACAGCTAACAAGCTAACGTAGCGTCCCCTACACTAGCATAACGAACGACAACACACACTTTGCTACAATATTTTGGGGGGAATGACTTTTGATGAGAATGTCAGCGGTGAATAATGTATGTGTGGCCCCTGTTCCTGCTGTACAGTCAAACGTTGAACGGCTCACAATCAGGAGAGCAGAGCAGAAAACGCTCTGAGAGAGAATAGCTAGCGGGGAGCGAGTGCATACAAGCGAGAGTTTGCAGCGCATTCGAAATGAACAGTTTTGCACCCAACCATCTCGAAAAATTCTTCCAGGTACGGCCAGGGACGTACAAGAGTTGGCTGGTCTTGTTAGCCATCAACCTCCTCGCTGATACTTGGTTGGGCGTGGGAGATTTCACTCGAGTTCTCAGACACAGACATCTTTGTAAAATGCTTTTCTGCTGTCCTTGCTGGAGAGTGACGTGATTTGTAACGGTTGATTGGTGTTGTCTTCAGGTGCATCGCGTAGAAAACCAATAGTGTGTCGGAATGGTATATGTTTATACTTCTCATCCAACCACAATCAAATTCACTCTATCTGGATGGCGCGATTTATCTGGCTTTTTTTGTGTGTGTTTTTGAACAAACCAAAATGAAATAGTAACAGGGCTATTTTTTAAATGTAGGGAGTAGAAAGTACAGATATTTGTGTGAAAAAGTAAGGAGTAGAAGTAGAAAGTCGTCTGAAAAATAAATACTCCACTAAAGTATAGATACCCAAAATTTCTACTTAAGTAGAAACCTCTACTTAATCATCACCTCTGGTGATGATCCAGACCTCCATGATCCCTTGGTCCATTGCATGTCCCTTTCAGCCACCTTTATCTATAACCTTATGAAAGTTTTATAATCAACTCTGATTTTTGTATCTGCTCATGACAGAAAACAGAACACAATACAAAGCATAACACACACACACACACACACGCACACACACACACACACACACACACAGAGATACCACAATTTACCTTACATGGAAAGCAAACATTTCAACAAGATGACATGAGAAACACGGACACACTTGATATCCTTTCCAGCCTCAATAGAATTAAATACTACATGTATCTGCTCTCATAGCATTGGTCTATGAATAGGACCTCTCTATTGTATCTTGATCATGATGTAATTCTGAGATCATGTAATTTTGATAGATGCACTCTGTTTGGATCGTCGCAGGGAAGATAAGGGAGGATAAGGATTTGGAACCATAAAAATTTATTATTTATACACCAGTTAGACAAATATTATGTTGATCTGAAGCCCCCATCGGGAGCATTATATCATTTGTATGTGCCATCCAATACCTGGCAATAGGGATCTGCATATGAGGAGCCTCTTAATAAATAAACAAACTGGCTTCTGATCTTTTATGATATGTATGTTGTTAAGTTTTAATAGTTTATTTTGATATTGCACATGTACAGAGGTCTTATGCTTTAAATTAATACATATAGAAAGATATTATAACAGAAAATATTAGGGAGAATATTGATATTGTTATTAATGTATTATTTGCATAGGGGTAATGTTTGCTCTATGCAAAATGTAATGGCAAGAAGTAATGTTATGTATGTGCATGGAATGAATGTTAGTTAGTATTTCAGAACTGTTGGAGCCAGTTAAAGCCCGTGAAAGTGACTAACGCAGACAAATAATAGACGGGACTCTTATGGTAAAGGTGACTGTAATGCAGACAATAATGGACGGGACTCTTATTGTGAAAATATGTGTTTAGCGACTTGACCGGAAATGACATTTTGACCGGGGGATCACGACATTCGACCCCTCATTGTTCTAGCAGGACCTTGGACCAACGAGAAGGTGTTACGGGTGGGACTAACCTGTGAAAATAGGTGATTGGCTGGTATGCAACTAACACACAAGGTATTGAGACGATCGCCCCTTTTGTTCTGATACTGGTGAAGGAGTGACACACGTTTTCCGGAACCTGTACCTGCGGAGCCTCATCACCACGGGAACCACGATCGTGAGCTTTTGATTATTTATTAAACTTTCGTTTATATTTCTTGCTATTAAATACTGTTAAACTTGATCGATCACATCCAGTTTTGATTTCATATTGAGCGTGAGGTGCCCCATCACAACCTATACTCTTTAATGTCTACAAGCACCAACGTCAGCCATTATAGGGAGGGGTACAAAAACCCAGAGGAAGCACTATTCCACCCTCGAAGAAAGAAAAGGCAAAGAAAATAAGATGCTCGTTCTCTGCTCCAATAATGTGCATTGTGTGCACTATTTATACAGGGTTGTAAATAATAATGTATGAATTATTAATACATTGTGTAATATTCATGCTACATACACAAACCAAAAATAGATATTCCTAAAATAAAAGATCATATTAATGGACTTTTTTCTCTCTCTATCAATTCAATAGTATGCTATATCAGTAAATAATGACAATATTTTTTAACTTTAATTGGGCAGATGGTCCCTTGAACAAGGTTGCTTTAGTTTGTTCAAGGTTCAAGCATAACGATGGAAAAGTAACAGTTTGTGGGCCTCAGATAATGAAACACTTAATCAGGAACATTGATGAATGCCCTGTACATGCTGTCATTACCTTGACCAAAGAGATCAATCTCACAATCTACATTTGGGTTCTTGGCAGCTCCTCTGGTTCATTTCAAATAGTCTATTTATCCAACTTCCTTTATTCACCTCTCACACCCTAGCATCTATCTTGCCCCAGTTATTTTCTGCACTCCTTTCCTGTTTTTTCTTCAGTCAATAATAAGTGAAGCAGAAATTTGGTTAGTGGCATGAGGTTGGATGTAATCCAATAACAGGAAACCACCCACATATGCCTCAGACTCTGTGCGGTTCACTCTCTCCATCACCCCCCTCCCGCACAGACACACATGAATACACAAAACCAGTGGCAGCTCCTGGAAAAATTCTCAGGGGGGGCAATTTTTTTGATGGGGATTAACCCTCCCAAAACCACAGAACTTCAGACGGCTGTCTATGTGTAGCCGTCACAATGCCATCAAGTCATGTGACTCCAGTCAGTGTGATGGCTCTGTCTGTGAGCTTGTAGTTTGTTCATAAGCAGACAGACAGTGTGAGCTGTCAGTGAGCTGCTCTCAGTAATCCAGCTCCTGGTCTTTGATATGGTGATTTTTTTCAACAAGTTATAATAATAATTAAAGCTGCAAGCAGCGTCGAACGGGTCCTCGTTCCTGCTTCGCACGTCGGGGGTGCCGGCCGGTCGCCCGGCCCGTCGACATTTCGCATAGCGACACTTATTTTAATTTGCTAGTCGGTGGCGCTTTGCCTCCGAGTCAAAAAAGGCTTGTTGATAACCTCAGGCCGTGAATTCTATAAAGCAGGAGAAGTTTGGAGTATATTCGAGCGCATTCAGTGTAGCCAGTAGGGGCGCTGTGACAAGTTGAACATATACATGCATCATGTGTATCCACGTGAAGTCTAGACCTTGTCATGTCAATTACATGTGAATGTGATGCTTTGTAGGCTGATTTGCCTTGGGCACTCAGTGGTGCTATGACTAGAATTTAAATTAGCATATGGATGTCTTCAAGGTCAGTAGGTGATGACATACAAGGAATACGGAGCAGATTGGATAATGCCTGGCCGAGTTACAGCAACTTACATGTTAATGGCGAATGGCGTTTCTTTGCCGGTCCGGAAAACACACAAACCTTAATATTTTTTAAATCCTTCAAAGATTTCTCTAGACAAAGGTCTCAAGACTATACTGGCCTAGTTTGGAAAGAATCGGGTTCACGCTCTAGGAGGAGTTAACTGTTTTACAACCCCTAAAAACATGAAACAAGGCCAAAAATGCCTATTTTCAGGGATTGATTGTAGCGCCCCCTAATGTTCACACCCCTTTGATGTTCACTGGTCCATATCCTCTGAAGGAAATAAGATATCGACAATTCCTGAAAATTATTCCTTTGAATTGAACCAATAATGAACCTCAGAAAATTTGGTAGGAATCGGACGAAGCGTTTTGAAAAAAAGTGCACAAAAACTGTTTTTTACTAAATTCAAAATGGCGGACAATAAAAGGTAGGCGGAGCTTAGGGGTCTGAGAGGCTTTTTTGTAGAGCAGGTTTAAGCGGAAGTTTATGCAAAATTTAAAGTCAATCCGTTATGGTCGAAAAAAAACGTGGGTAAAAAACAATATAGGGGGCGCTAGAGAGTAATTTCTTTATAAACAATTACGAAAATTCAAGAATCTGAAAATTTTCGCCAGTCTGCTTCTGCATATGGAATTTCAGTCTGCTGGGGCGTACGGGGTGCGGGCAGTCGACAATCATCTCTAGAGAAAATAATAATAATCACGTCAATAACAATAGGTTCCTCTACGACAAAGTCGTCACGAGGACCCTAATAATCACTAGGAAAACAATAGGTTCCTCTACGACGAAGTCGTCACGAGGACCCTAAAAAATCACATCAATAACAATAGGTTCCTCTACCACGAAGTCGTCACAAGGACCCTAATAATAATTCTTTGAAAAACAATAGGTTCCTCTACGACGAAGTCGTCACGAGGACCCTAATAATCATGACAATAACAATAGGTTCCTCTACGACGAAGTCGTAACGAGGACCCTAATAAATATGAGAATCACCATTTGTGACTCCTGCATCTGTGCTTTTTCAAATAATAGAATAAATACAATTGCAATCACTTTCAAGTAAACCAGATTGCTTCGCCAGACAAGAAAACAAGCTCAATATTGAGCTTTTGTTTTGAAGGACAACAACAGAATAGCCGAACTCACGGAGGTAAGACCTAGCAAGTCGCCAAGAATCTCAGCTGTCGCGCATGCGCAGGCGTAACCTGTTAATGACGTAACGTAAACATTTACAAGAAGGTACAAACATTTCAACATTTATTTATTCATGACTTAGTTTTATGTCGGTGTACTTTGGCCGTATGTAATATGTGAAGTTATCAATAAAGGTATTTCTGCATTTCCCCTGCGCCTCACCTGTAGTCCCATGTTCCTCTCGGGGAGCACAGCTGGGCACACGGCTGTCAGAGGACCCGTTTTCAGGCGTTCATTAAAATCAGACGGAGATCTTTTCTCACGTCGATCTTCCAGTCAGGAATAAAATGTTTCAGAAGAACTTTATAAAATGTTCGAGAATGAGGAACAATGTATTTCTTATTTTATTTTTATTTTTATTTTGGAGAGTGACAGGGAACGTCTCCGAGGTCGACCGGCCGATCGCGATAGACGGGTTGGCGACCGCTGCTCTAGGAGGTCCTGATTGTCTTGTTGCCCATGTGTCTTCATGGTTACGCCGACCGAAAGGATCTCTTTCAAAGAAAGAATTGAATCGCTGCTGCTGCCCTGAGCACCGGCCATCTCTACTGAATACGCCTCTGTCGCAGCTGTATGACGTGCTGATACGCTTTTACGCTTTGACGTTGATTAATTATGACAGGACCAGGACGGGCGAGTCCTCCCGGAACTCATAGAGAATGCATTGAGAGCTCCGTTTTGTGAAAAAAACGGGTTTAACATTGGAGTCAATGGGAGAGGTCTGGGGCGATTTTCATTTCGTCCAAAGTCGCCCAAGAAGGGGCGGGGCCACTTGAAGCAGGACTTTAGGCTAACTGAATGACTGTTACCTGATTGGACAATGACATACAGAGGCAGATCAGACATCTAGTGGGAGAATGCAACTTTTTCTTTTTTCTTTTTTCTTTTCCACTAGGCAGTGCGTCGCCCCAATCGCCCTTATGGACTAGCCGCCCCTGCACAAAACACATTATACACAAAAACAAAACTGGACTCTACTTGTATTTTGGAGGAAACACCACTGATATGGTTGGATCCCAGAGGCAGTGAAGTTGCATTATATTGGCACTCAAAAAACTATTCCTCTATTTGTGCATTTGATTACCTCTGCTAAGTAACTGTTCGACTTCATGGAGTAAATTGGATTGAAGAACACCGTAAAATGCATCCTCCGGAAAGTGGGAGTATCAAGTCACATCCGGGCATTTTGACCGTGCTTTGCGAGAAGCGAACTTTGAATTGGAACATTTACCCGGGCTGAGAATGATGACGTTTCACGAGTCCACGAGGACACAAGTAGAGGAAAGGACGCACAATCGCATATTGAGAAACGGCCAAGGTAAGTGCGGCCAACACAACAGAAACAGACAGTGAAAACAGAACTACCCATAGGGTCTGCGTGTAACAGGTATGGAGTTCATCAGTTATTCAAAGTATTTAAATACACTTATAGATCCAGTCATGCATTCAAAGAATACACTTTCCTTTCATTGCTGTATCAAATTAAGTGTGACACATGAAGCAAAACTGAACAATGTTGAGTGAGAAGAACAAAAATGGGTAAACTGGGCCTCGGATGTGGTAACAGCATGTTTAGTTTTTTTTAAACCACATTATTATCAATGTATTATTGCTCTTTTTTTCAAATGTTCCTATCTGTATCGTAATTCTAATGAATCTGAACGACCACCTGTTGAATTCAGATGTCAGGTGAGACACTCTATCCAGTGGTGCGATGTGTGACAACGTGAAACACACGAGACATGTAGGACAACAGAGCAGCAATGAGATGAGATCAGAGCAAGCTGTTCACTTACACTGTAGGATTACTTTCTTCATCTGCTATGATCTGTTGACGAAACACATCTGCTCAGCTGACTGTTTGAAAGGAGCTAGGCACGCACCCCCCCCCCCAAAAAGAAAATACTTTTGAAGGACCATACTCAAAGTTTAGGATTTTTAGCCTGCGTTAGGACATTGACAAATTGCAAATTGTTTTGTGTCATGAATGTCTTTGTGGCAGCTATAGGGCATTCTGCAACTCGTGATTCATTATTCAGCTCCAGCCATGAACTGATTATTTAAGCACACCACCATGTATCACTAGACATTGTATTTATATTGGACAAGTCTATAAATGACATCCCATGTCACAATCCAGCAGCCTATATGTGTTGTAGAGTGAAAATGTGGAAGGGAGGGGAAATGCATACTCTCTCTCAAAGCCAGAAACCAGGGGAAATAGATTCAAACATATGTCATGAAGTAAGTCTATATACTTTTTTATAATACGGGTAGATGAAATCAAGCATTCTGATTGGTTGAGAGTATGGTATATTCAGCCCATAATGTACAGTACGGCCTGTTTACATTTACCTTAAAGGGGAGCGTTCCATATCAATGCGCACCAAAAATAAGGTTAGCTTTTGCGCGACCGTTAGTTGTCATTTCAAATAAATCCGAAAGCTCCCTTTAAAGCTAATGGGCACCAAATCTCAATGAAAGACAGCGTTGGAGTGATATCCTTGCTGGAGAAGGCACTTCCAACACCGAGCCACCCGCAAAGAGAGCAAGAGTGGTCGGAGGCGATGTCACCAAAGACGAAGAGGACATGAGAAACGTTTTCCACGGATGCACGATTAATGGAGATATCCAAATCAACATAAGCAGGGCTCTCAAGTTTTGAAGACAGGCAAGCGTGACATTACATGACCAGCGATAGGAAAGTGACCCATGGCTAGCGTTGAGACGTGGGTCTGAGCTTGATTCCTCCACAGTGGCTCATGTTGGCGCTGCGGCACATTAAAACATTAAATAGCCAAGAGTTTTTAAGTGTGAGAAATATGAGTTAAGACCGAAATGCGTGAGTCTCACGCTCAATGCGTGAGACTTGAGAGCCCTGATAAGTAAGTCTATCGAGTCCCAAGTCGCTCGTAACTATAGTTTAGTAAACAGCATGTATAGCTAACATATAACCAGTGCCTACAAAATTTTTTATAAATATTATTTTATTGAAAGTGTCCCATTGTCATTGTTGTTATTTTAAAGGCAGCTTTTATAGAATGAGCAATTTGAATTAATGAGATGTTGCGAGAACTAGCTAACTATCTCCCCTCTTTAGCTAGGCTAACGAACGTGATGTAAACAATGCTGTTTGTCCGTTAGCCACACAGAGGGGACTACTTTCACACGGAGGAGACTATTTTCTCTCGGCTACTGAAATACGATGCATAACTTTTGTTGGCAACAACTATTTTGTGCTGAAAGGCAGCTTACTATTTACTTACTATTCATAATGTCGCTGGTGACCGTATTATAAAGGCAATAAGGGACTCGAGGCAGTATTGTAACGGTACTGCCTCTCGTCCCTTATTGCTTAAATATACTTTTCATAATGTGACTCCTTCAACTGAATGTAATAGACAATCCGAATAAATAATCTTATATATATACAATCCCTCTCTGTTTCACACATAATTGTATGTTGCTGATATTATCAAGATCAATAATCTGTATTGTTTTTATGACCTTACCTCTGTCCAAAATAAGAACAGGGGGATTTGTGAGGGAAAGACAGCGACGGAAGAGACAGGACAACAGATGAGAGGGAGAAGAGGAGGAGAAAAGTGGAATCAACAGTGAGGGAGAAAGAAAGAAATAAGGAGGGCCAGAGGGAAGCGGGAAACCCAATTTGTGAGTTGATGGGGCTCTTCAGCACAGCGGCAAAATCAATTTGACTGGTGCTGCTTCTGCTCTGAATGAGAAGCAAGGATGATGGAGCGGGAGAAGTAAGAAGGGAGAGGAGATAAAGAGCATGGTGGCTGGACAAGGATGGAGCTGTGGACGAACGAATGGAGGGAATGAGTAGGAGGAAGAGGTCGGGTTGGGGACAGCAACCAGAAAGGACGTAGAGATAACAGACAGGAAACATGACGCATATAGCCACCTGATGTTTACTTGTGGAAATGAAAAGAGGGCAACTTAAGATGCAGTCAATACAACTCAAGTGAAAGCGAGTAAGGTGTCCGCAGTTTGGTCCTAACAAATCATGGGGAGGTCATACTAATAAGCATATTAACGTTGATTTAAAGTAAAAGTTACATTGATTATGAAACTGGCATGTGTTATGACACATTATATGTAGTTAAGTCCATAAAAGCAAGGCAATAAGTGGCTCCATTTTTCTTTAATTCAATAAAAAGCAATGCTGAGCTCCAAACTATATATTATCGTGTTCAGTCTAAAAGTAATTTGAAAATGTTACATGTTAGCTGCTGAGTGCTGCAAATGTCCAAACTGTCTGCTGATGAAAGTGGAATTGAAATGCAACATATTATTATTATTATTACTATTATTATTATTATTATTATTATACTATTATTATTACTACTACTATTATTGGGCGATACAGTTAGCGTTTACGCCTTATCAATTGAAGCAGACAAACTCATTGGCTTCTGAGGTTGAGTAAACAATACAGCTGATCACCATTATTCAGTTTAACCAGTTGTCCTGTACGCATTATCTGAGCTATTTAGCTGCGTAGCATATTAGCAAATTGCCAAGTGTGGGAAATGATGGCCCTCAATTTTTAAATTCACAGGTGCGTTACAGGCACCCAGCCATGTTCTACTTGTGGTTTTGGCTTTGCATGAACAGCATTGTTCTCAATGTGACTTCTTACACTGTAGGTGGACTGCAACACTAAATGCTTCCTTGTACCCAAGATGGGGGCTGCTCTGGTATATTCTTAGACTTGATAGCCAGTGGCGTGTGAGCTTTGGGTGAGTAGTACAAAGTGACGCTTGGGATACAGGCGTAGTGTGTTAAGTGGAAGTACAATGTGTATTTGTGAACACATTAACAGGGAATGTGATGAGAGCATTTGGAATAAGGATCGTGAGAGGAAGGCCCATAGACTTTGAACCATGTCATCCAGGGAGTGCTGGGAGAGGAAATCCTCTATGAAAACATGAAATACCGAGCTGAAATAATTGAACTACTGCGATGAAACAGAGTCTCCACTCATCTCTAATCTCAGATCTCTGAAGTATATGTATCTGCTAGAAGTAGATGCTGTCAATGATGCTGTCAATGATGGCGCTCCACAGAGGGCGACGTCGCGGAGCTCTTCGAGTCAACTTATTTATTTGTCTTTTTTTATTGTGCCGAGCTAAGACACAAAGTGCAACTGTTTTCTATGATCGGGCGACCTTGTTACAGCTGAGAGAGCGCAGTCATTTTGGACTCTTTTTCCCCTACGAGCCGCAACTCAGAGCTAACATGCTATGTTGACTCGAAGCTAGGCCTGAGAACAACAACAGGCCGAAGCGGCGGCGCGGAAGACTGGGAGGAGCTGACCAGCTGGTGTACGTCCCTATGTGCTCCCCCCAGGACTGTGCGGGTGTTCCCCAACCAAAAACCTTGGTTTAATGGGGATGTAAAAAACAACATCAGGAAGAGAAGGGATGCCTTCAAGTTAGGAGATCAAGAGGATTACAAGAGAGCCCGGTACGAGCTGCAGAAGTCCATCAGGGCAGCAAAGAGGGCTCACTCCAAAATACTTGAAGGCTACTATCTAAACCAGAACACACGCAGGATGTGGCAGGGAATCCAGTCTGTCACTAATTATAAGAAAACCACATCAACCACAGACCCCCGTGATCCCACCCTTCCAGACAACCTCAACACCTTCTATGCCAGGTTCGACAGGCTGAATACGGACACACCCTCAAAAGCCCCCTGTGACCCCATGGACTCTGCCTTTCAGGTAACTCACAAACAGGTCCTGAAGGCCCTGAAGAGGGTAAACCCCTACAAGGCTGTGGGACCTGATGGACTTCCCCCCAAAGTCCTAAAGGTCTGTGGGGAACAACTAGCCGGAGTGTATGCTGACATCTTCAACCGGTCACTATCTCAGGCTGTTGTTCCCCGCATCTTCAAATCATCAATCATCATTCCAGTCCCCAAAAAAACCGACACACCCACCCTGAACGACTTCAGGCCAGTGGCACTCACTCCAGTCGCCATGAAGTGCCTAGAGAAACTGGTCCTCTCCCACATCAACCACATGGTCCCGGACAATATCGACCCCCTCCAGTTTGCCTACCGCCCCAACCGCTCAGTGGATGACGCGGTAGCAATAGCGCTACATCACACCCTGCAACACCTGGAAAGCCGCAGAACGTATGCCAGGATGCTCTTCCTGGACTACAGTTCTGCCTTTAACACTATCCGTCCGGGCAAGCTGATTAAGAAGCTGATAGAACTCGGCGTCCCAACTCCCACCTGCAACTGGATTCTGGACTTTTTGATGGAGAGACCCCAGGTGGTGAGAATGGGAGGTCGGGTGTCTACCGAGCTCACAGTCAGCACCGGATCCCCACAGGGCTGCTGCCTCAGCCCCAAACTATTCACCCTGTACACCCACGACTGCACCTCCACCCAGGAAAACACCATCCTCAAATATGCCGACGACACCACCGTGCTGGGGCTCATCAAGGGGAGCGGGGATGAGTCGGGCTACAGGACCCTGGTGAACAATATATTGGTCTATGGAGAGGAGAACGACCTCATGCTCAACACGGACAAGACCAAGGAATTAATACTGGACTTCAGGAAGCATCCTTCCCCTCTACAGCCTCTCGTCATCAAAGGGACTGAGGTGGAGAGGGCAGCAGTACAGATTCCTGGGAATGCAGGTGACAGCTGACCTGAGCTGGACTGTTCACACCACAGCCACGGTGAAAAGGGCCCAGAAAAGGCTCTATTTCATCAGAATGCTCAGGAAGGCTGGTCTGAACCGTCGCCCTCTCACCCTGGCCTACAGAGGACTGGTAGAGAGCATCCTCACCATGGCATCACTGTGTGGTATGGTAGCACCACCCAGGCAGAGAGGAAAGCTCTGCAGAGAGTCATCAGGACTGCGGAGAGGATAACGGGGACAACACTTCCGTCCATGGACTCTATGTATGTGCAGCGCTGTCGTACAAGAGCAGAGAGAATCATTGGAGACCCACTCCATCCAGCTCACTCTCTGCTCCGACACAAACGCTGCACATACAACCTGAGACACAGCCGGGCGGATAGCATTGTCACCCACAGGACTCGCTTCTTCAACAGCTTCTTCCCTGCCACTGTCAGACTGATGGCACAACAACACTACTGACAAATGAGCACTCCTTGGAAGTGTGAAACAATGTGCAATAACACAATGTGCAATACCCTCACACAACCTCCCCCAACACCTGAACATGTGCAATATCCTGATACAACTGTCCCCTTCCCCCTGTTTCCTTCTCTTACTTTTACAAGCTAGGCACAGCTCTAGCCTTCTTAGTTATTTATTATCCCTGCACTCTCCTTTCTTATGTTTATTTTTGATAACCTGTTTAATACTGTTAATACTGTACACACTTCCACACTGTTTTTGTACAGTGCTTTTTAAAATATATTTTTCACAATTCTATTATTATTATTATTGTTACTATTATAGTGTGTTTGTTTTGTATCTCTGTTGACTCGGAGAGCCCTGCAAAAACAATTCCAATGTGTCCAGACAGCTGGTCTGGGCACAGATGGCAAATAAAAAAACCTTGATACCTTGATACCTTGATACCTACTCTATACACAACTCAATTTTCTCATACAATCCACCAAAGGGAATGTCATGGTCAAATTAATAATTAGTAATATGTTTTGTTTAAGGTTGTCAACAAACGTGGATGTTTACAGTGTCAGTATCTCCATATTACTTAATAGTTGTGTCTGTGTATCCTCAGTCACCCTATTATTATCATTGTATCATGAAGGCTGCTACCTCCAGAATGGAACTCCTTATTTTTCCCATTGCCGCTGACAGCCTCAGCCGAGACGCTGCTATCTTTAAAAATGAGTGGGAGACTGGGAGCTAATAAATGAGCACATGCACACACATTCACAGGCAAGCAAACCTAATATGCATAAATATAGACATATACATTCACCTAGAGTCAGTCTTGCCACAATAGGTGCGTTCACAGAAGCACCTTTGACATTTGTGTCCTCACACATCTTTATGAAACAAAGACACATCCACATTTTTGTACACACACCATCTTATTGCCATGTATTTAACCATTCTCTTTATTGAGCTTGTTTCTTGGATTAAATAACTGTTCTAATTTTATTTAAAGCGGTCTATAAATAGTGTTACTATCTGACATCAGCGTACAGCTGGAAATGATTCTTCATCTAATGTAGCGTAAGACATTACCACATCTGTTTTTGCTAATTAAGCGACGGAGAGGCAGACAGAAAGATAAAAGCCGAAGGGAAGGAGTGAAAGACTGCAATGTATAGTGTAACTCTATAGTCCACAACTCATATTTTTTTCCCTCCTCTTACTCCTTGTTTTGATCTCTGACTTTATTCATCGTAGCCCTCTCCATCTCTCTTTTTTTTCCTATGATTTCCATAGCGACTGTTACGGACACTGGTCTATATGTATTGTATTTTGTTCTGTTTCGGTCTTGTTTTGTGTTGTTGCTTTGTCTCCCCCTCCTGTTGTCATTGTCATACTTCCCAGATGTGCACACCTGGTTCCAGTCATCAAATCATCACACCTGTTCCTGATCACCCATCAACCATTTCCCTTTTACATACCTGCAAACTTGTCACCTTTCAGTGAAATTCACCGTTTCAAAGTCAAAATGTGTCGTTCACGTGAATCGTGGAGATCCGAAGAGTTTTTGTTTTGGGGGGGGCACCTGGCCCGCTACTGTTGAGAGTGCAGTGAAACGCGGAGAAAATGTGGAGTGGTGCTCTTCGCAATAAAATATCTTTGATTGGAGGTGTCGCGTCTCGGCCAATCAGCGTCAAGATGTCTTTAGCGTTTGGTGGTTTAGGTTAGCTTGAATGTTAGCCCGCCACATGAAACATCTGCTGTCATCTGCACGACGTAGCGATATTAACAAAGTACCCGTATCATCACTACTACCAACTATTCATACACTCTGTCGTACTCATTGAATTTTCCCCCATGAAAGATTTTTTTTTCTATTTTGGGGGATTTTTTCATGATCCGATGTGAGGTCCTGGAGACAGATGTGTAAAGATTATAAAGCCCTCTGAGGCAAATTTGTAATAATGGGATATACAAAATAAACTCAATTGAATATATATATATATATATATATATATATATATGGAGGCCTAAACATAATTACAAAGTTAAAGCTATTTTATAATAAAAAATGAAATAACATTTAAAAAATATATATTTTCTTAATTTATATTTAGTTGGAATGATTCAGCAGTCCAACTCTTGTTCTTGTCTTCTTTAATAAACTTATTAGTTGGAATGCTGTTAAGCAGAGCTTCACTGTATCGACTCAACATATAGCAACTTGAAAGGACAAAAACACTGGCTGCAAGTTTGTTAGAATGGTACTCAAGCTCTTTATTATCTGCAGGTGCATCAGCTTATATAGACTGTGGTCACATGACACACACACACCTGAAATGAATAAACAATTATTGGGAGCACAATCAGTCTCAATTAACACCCCCACTTGATCACACATTATTGACAACCATAAATCATAACAAAAACAAACAAACAAGACAAACAAACAAACATGGAAACCAACTGCAATTAGCTGGCTATACCCCAAACAGGAACATGGAAAAAAGTAAGTAGCTTTGCTTTAGTAGCTGGTTTTGTCATCAAGTCAGCTACCATCTGGTCTGTTGGGCAATACTTCAAACATACTTTACAGTCATTAACAGTCGATCTCACAAAATGGTATTTTATATCAATGTGCTTACATCGCTGTCTGCTGACTGGATTCTTAGCTAATGCAATTGTACCTTGGTTATCTTCAAAAATCGTAGGTACGTCATACAGGCAGTCATCAACATGTTCAAGCAGTTGAGATAAGTACAGACACTCTTGTGTGGTGGTGGCCAACGCCATGTACTCTGCCTCACAGGTTGAAAGTGCTACAGTTGGCTGCTTCTTAGTCTTCCAGGAAATCAGAGGACCGTTCTCCTCAGACTAACACAATAGCCAGTTGTACTGCGTCGGTCAGTTGCATCACCTGCCCAATCTGCATCACTGTAAGCAAACAACCTCAGCCCATCACATTTTCTGTAGCACAACTTTTTGTCATTTGTGCCCTTCAAATATCTCAGTACATGCTTAACAGTTGTCCACTGCTCTTCTGAAGAATAAGCTCACTGAAATGCTGTGACAGTTTGCTTACAACAAAACTCAGATCAGGTCTGGTGCATGAGGTTAGGTAGATTAGGCTACCCACTGCCTCTCTGTATTTTCTGGGGTCACCTAGCTTCTCGTCATCAGTGTAATGCAGTTTTGTTTCACATGGTGTCGACCTGGCTTTACAATCCTGCATATCAAACCTGTCAAGCAGCTTGTCAACATAGCTCTGCTGTGACATGGTCACACATCCATTACACTGGTCAAAAGTGATGCCAAGAAAGTTTCTCAGTCTGCCCAAATCTTTCATTTGGAACTTCACAGCAAGCATCTTTTTACCGCTTTTAAAGCTCCCTCATCACTGGCTGCAATAACCAGGTCATCAACCCAGATCAGTATGATCAGCTTGTCATGTTCAGTTTCTCTCGTATAAACACAGTGATCGGCTGGATTCTGTACAAACATGTTTTCACATAGATAGTTGTGCAACATTTTGTTCCAGTTTCGACCGATTGTTTAAGCCCATATAGTGATTTCTCTAGTCTACACACCATCTTCTCATTTGTCTGAGATTATGCATCATAACCCTCTGGCCGTTCCATGTAAATCTCACAATCAATTGGTGCATGCAAGTAGGCCGTTTTAACATCCATCTGATGTAGGATCAGATCCTCCTGGGCAGCTTTCTGCATCAACACTCTCACACTAGTCAGGTCGGCAGTAGGAGAAAACGTTTCTCCATAGTCGACACCGACCTGTTGACTGTATCCCTTGGCTACATAGCGGGCCTTGTACTTGTCAGATCCATCAACATTGGTTTTAATCGTATACACCCATCTACCCCCCACTGCTTTCTTGCCCTCTGGTAAGGTGGTCAGAGTAAATGTGTTGTTATCCTCAGTGCCTTCATCTCCTCATCCATTGCATCTACCCACTCTCTTGAGTTGGATGAAGTCACAGCATCTCTGAATGTCTGAGGTACATTACAAACCATCCTGTAGCAATAATCAATATTGATCTGAGCCTGATCACTCTCTATCCCATAGAAGTCTGGCTGCCTCCTCTCTCTAGCAGGGTACCTCCGTGGAGACTGAGATTCTAGCTTGACCTCACCTGTCTGTAGGCCTATCTGACTTGGACCTGGCCTCGCTTCTGGGATGTCATTCTGCTCGGGTTTGTCAGAGTCAGGTCTGGTTGTCCTAGACTGCACACCACTGTCATCGTCAGACATGTCATCAGTCTGATGTCCCTCAACGCAAGACATGAACCTCACCAGTCTGTGCTTCATCACCTTCCTGCTGTCGGGGTAGTAGACCATATAGGCTGGACTGTTCCTGTCATAACCAATGAAGATGCCTTTGTCAGACCTCGACTCTAGCTTCTTCCTGTCCTGCCTGTAGGCATAACACACAGTACCAAACTTCTGCATCCTGGAGATATTAGGTCTCCTTCCTGTCAGCATAAAGTAAGGTGTCTCTCTGGTGCAGTTGTTGAAACATCTATTCCTCACCACTGCAGCTGTCTGGACCGCATACGGCCATAGCTCCTTGGCTAACTGGCTCTCCAAGAGCATACATCTAGCCATGTCAAAAAGGGTTCTCCAGTTCGCTCGGCAGTGCCATTCTGGTGTGGCGAGTATGGTGCTGATGTTTAAGTGCCTAATTCTATTTCTTCGCAGTAGAGCTTGGTAACCCTGCCCTGTGAACTCTGTACCATTGTCAGACCTGATACACTTTACTTTCCCATAGGGGCTGTGTCAGCTAGAAACCTCTCTGTAGCTTCTACAGTGTCACTCTTGTGTTTTTAGACAGTACACAAACACTGCGCTTGAGTAGTCATCAGTAAAGAAACTGCATACCTATACCCCTCCTTGGACTCTGGGTCAATGGGGCCTGCCAAGTCAGTGTGAACCAGCTCCAAGGCTGATTTGGCTCTCACATCAGGGTTCCTGTTCCTGCTCTGAGTGAACTTGCCCTGAGTACACACTTCACATATCATGGATCTTGACACTTTACCACTGATTGACATTCCATCCACAACATTCTCCAACTTCTTGACATCATCAAAATTACAGTGCCCTAAAATCTGGGTGCCACGTCTGAATATCATGACAACTCATACATTGATCGTCACATTCACGGTTTACTGACACAGTAGGCAAATAGAACAGTCTGTTGTGCTCATGAATGGGGAAGCGCGTACCGTCTCTGTACTGCAAGACGTCTCTTCCTTCCTTGAAGATCACCGTTGCTCCACTGGAAGTTGCAGCTCTCACGAAGAATATGTCCTGGGGATACGAGGGATGTACAGCGCCTGCTTCAGTGTGGCACTGAGGCGCCGCCCGTGCTGTCGACCAGACACACCTCAGCGTTTCTCTGCGCTCCGACCCCGTGCAGCTTGTGCCGCCGGCCAGCTCACGTAGTGCTTCTCCGGACTGGAATCGGTCATCGAAGCTCTTGAACTTAGTCAGGTCAGTGATGATATCGACGTCGCACGGTATCCACCAGCAGGCCCTTTCTCGTGACACTGCTCCCAGGATCGCTGGTCACAAGCTTGAACACAAAGGTGTTGTCGTCCGTCTCCTCGGACACTCCACGCGTTGTCCTGCTGCGCTGTCGCCATCCTCCTCGCCGTGTGGTACTCTCACCCTGGCTGTACAACTGTTGAGCACGCTGACAGTCCCTTATCCTGTGACCTCTCTGGCCTGGCGGAAACACACAATGTCCTCGTTCTCGGTGCTGCGGCGCACTTGCGCTGCTGGGGCAGCTCTTCTTGGATCGCGCGGGCCCCCATGACATTGTCGTCAGCCTCAGCTGTCGCATATTTTCAGTGCTCTCATAACTGCGCAACTTAGTCTTGAACGCCGCAAAGAGAGAGTCTCATCACTTTGAGTGACAAAAATGGAAAAAAGGCTTAAATGATTCTGGCAGCCCTTTCAAAATCATTGCAACCAATAGTCCATTGCTTAAGATCTCTCAGCATTACGCAGTGCTGTGATTGAAGTCTCGGCGGATGACATAATCAGTTACACTCTCACTACTCATCTTTTTGCAAAGAAGTCAGTTCTGTATACAGGCATATAATGCGGGGCTTACTCTTGCCTGCATAATAGTCGCGCAAAATCCTGAGAGCTCCACGACCGTCATCCACTGCCTCTCGCATGACCAGAGACAAACTTCTGTCATCAAGGAATTGGATCAGTTCCGCGTATGCTTCCTCGTTCTTCGCCGCATCCTCAGCCAGAGCGCCTTCTTCCGCGCCATCGGCGGGCCAATTCAAAATGGTGTCCTTCAATTTCTGCAACCGCAGATGGCCCAAAATTTAGTCTCCCACAGTTCATAGTTCTTTTCGTCACCGTCAAACACAAGACGAGACCAACGTGAACACGTACGTTCGCTCATGGTGCTGGCACTCTAATCTGTGAGACACGCATTCAAACATGCATATACAAACACATGTCTCTCTGTGGCTACTCACGCCGGATATCTCTGCTCAAAAAGCGTCAAACGTCTGGGCCCATAACCTGTTAAGCAGAGCTTCACTGTATCGACTCAACATATAGCAACTTGAAAGGACAAAAACACTGGCTGCAAGTTTGTTAGAATGGTACTCAAGCTCTTTATTATCTGCAGGTGCATCAGCTTATATAGACTGTGGTCACATGACACACACACACCTGAAATGAATAAACAATTATTGGGAGCACAATCAGTCTCAATTAACAAATGCTTCAGCAGTCCAACTCTTGTTCTTGTCTTCTTTAATAAACTTATTAGTTGGAATGCTTCAGCAGTCCAACTCTTGTTCTTGTCTTCTTTAATAAACTTATTAGTTGGAATGCTTCAGCAGTCCAACTCTTGTTATTGTCTTCTTTAATAAACTTATTTTATTCTATTTCTTCCGTACCTTTTTGTCCCTCTTCTACTCCTTCATATATATTCAGCTATTTGAATCATTCAAATATTAAAAATGCAGCTTCTTCAGACTTAGAATGCCATTACTTTTCATGTTTCAAATGTTTCAAATATTTGTATATTTAAATACTTTTATGTTATTTTAAATTCATCAGTTCTATGGAGAAAATCTTCAGCTTTAAAAAGCTTACAGTATCTTCA
>JAYMGU010000211.1:0-20000 GCA_036178185.1 Liparis tanakae
TTAGAAAGTTTTCCCATACCGGAGTTGAACCGGGCCACCGGTGAAAACCAGGAATCTAACGCTAAGATATATGGGAGTTATGAATTAACTTCAAATAATACTCGTATGAACCAAAAATTATTCAGGGGTTATCACTGAAAAAATCTAAAAATTGAAATTCAATTCAATTCAATTCAGTTTATTTGTATAGCCCAGTTTCACAAATTACAAATTTGTCTCAGAGTGCTTTACAATCTGTACACATAGACATCTATTTAAAACCTACATCGGACCGGAAAAACTTTCCCAAATAACCCTTCAGGGGAAAAAAGGAAAAACCTTCAGGAGAGCAACAGGAGGATCCTCTCCAGGATGGACAGATGCAATAGATGTAATGTGTGTACAGAAGGACATATTTGGGATTAAAAATACATTCAAGGAATCTGACAGAGTTTATCAATAGTTCATATTTAGGCATATTCACGATGGAGAGTTTGGAGACCTCCCAAGTGGAGAGTGGGCAGCAGAGTCCCAGCAGAGACAGTGGCACAGCTGGCGATAGGTCCATCAGCAGATGGGTCTATGCCGTCTCATAGGGTCGATGACCCCATGGGCAGTCAGAGACTCCGAGGAGAAAAGCAAGAGTTAGTCATGTGTGATGGAAGATGAAGAATTCATCCATAGGAGAAAAGAAAAAGAAGAGGAGTTACTCAGTGCATCCTAAACATCCCCAGCAGCTATAAGCCTATACCAGCATATCCAGGGGCTGGACCAGGGCAAACCTGGATTCAGCCCTGACTTATAAGCTCTGTCCAGAAAGTCTTCAGTCTACTCTTGAATGTGGTGACTGTGTCTGCCTCCCGGACTGAAAGGTGGAAGTTGGTTCCATAAAAGAGGAGCTTGATAACTACTAAAAGGCTCTGGCTCCCCATTTTTACATTTTAAGACTCTCGAACTACACAAGTAGCCCGCAAGATTTAGTGGCGCAGCTCTCTGGTGGGGAAGAGATACAGTCCCTAAGCTCTTTAAGATATGATGGTGCATCTGGTAATTAAGGCTTTGTAAGTTAAGAGAAGAATTTTAAAAGTGATTCTTGATTTTGAGGAACCAGTGCAGAGCAGCTAGTGCAGGAGTAATGTGATCTGCTTTCTTGGTTTTTAGAGTGAGGTACAGGCTGCAGCATTCTGGATCAACTGGAGGACCTAAAGGATTTATTAGTACAGCCTGATAATAAGGGTTACGCAATGACCAGTCTCGAAATAACAGGTAGCGTGAACAATTTCTCTCTGCATCTTTTGAGACAAGATGTGCCTGATTTTTGAAATGTGCGTAGATGGAAGAATGCCGTCCTTGAGATTTGCTTATGTGGGAGTTAAGGACAAGTTGATCAAAGATAACGCCGAGATTCTTTACAGTGGTGTTGGAAGCTAGAAGTAATGCCATCTACAGAAATCCATCACCAGATAATTGATCTCCTGAGGTGCTCAGGGCGAAATAGAATTGCCGGTTTTGTACAGGTTTAACATCAGAAGTTGCCGGTCATCCATGTTTTATGTCACTAAGACATGCTTGAATTTTTAGTGAGTTGGTTAGTCTCCTCTGGTTTTTATCGATAGATATAGTTGGTATCATCTGCACATAACAATGAAAAGTTTATAGAGCGTTTCCTGATAATATTGCCCAAAAGGAAGCATGCTTATAAAGGTAAATAAGGGTGGTCAAGCACAGGAGACCTTGTGGAACTCCACTTGACTAACGTTGGTGGTCATTGAGGCTTCATCGTTTACAAATACAAACTGAGATCGATCTGATAAATAGGATTTAAACCAACTTAGGCGGTGCCTGAAATACCAATCTGACTGCTCAGTCTCTGTAATAGAGATGTTATGGTCCAATGGTGTGAATGCAGCACTAAGGTCTAACAAAGACCAGTACAGAGAAGTCCTTTATGCTGCCATTAAAGAGGTCATTCGTAATCTTCACCAGTGCTATCTCTGTGCTGTGGTGTTTTTCTAAATCCTGACTGAAACTCTTCAAATAAACTATTCCTGATGTAGAAAGTCACCTGGCATGATTTGCGACCACTTTCTCAAGGATCTTAGAGAGAGAAGGGAGTTAGAGATCGGTCTGTAGTTAGCCAAAAACCTCTGGATCAAGTGGGCTTCTTCAGGAGGTTTAATTACAGCTACTTTGAAGGAATGTGGTACGTGGCCTGTTAACAAGGACAGTAATAATATCCAAAGAGAGCTGCCAATTAAAACAAACGTCTTTTAAACAGCCCCTAGTCAGGATGAGGTCCAAGGGCAGAGTGGGCAGTGTTAGAAGTAGAAACCATTAAAGATAATTGGTCACGGTTGATGGGGAGAAAAGCCATCAAAATATATACCAGGACATCTGGGGGGTTCCAAAAGCCATTTCCACTTGAGGACAGATTGGCGCAGTTGGGGGCAAGAGATTATTAATCTTGTCCTAATGGTTAAAATCTTCTCATTGAAGAGTTCATAAAGTCATTACTACTGAGGGTCTAGGAATACTGGGCTCCTGAGGCTGCTGACTCTCTGTCAGCCCAGCTACAGTGCTAAAAGAGAAACCTAGGGTTGATGTATTCTTCTCTATTACTGATGAGTAATATTCTGCTCTGGCATTCTTGGAGGAGCCTTCTTATAAGTTTAAGACTATCTCGTAAACTAAAAGCGGGATTCTTCGATTAGTTGAAGGCCATCTTTCAAGCTTTCGTGACGTTTGCAATATTGTGTGCAGGTCTGAGGTTATACCAGGGAGCAAACCTTCTCTTTCTCACTGTCTTCTTCTTCAGAGGGGCTATAGGAGTCGAAGTGTCATTCTCCAGTGAGCCTGTGGCACTATCAACAAGATGATCAATCTGGGGACGGACTAAAAAGTTAGACCAGGAGTCCTCTGTTATATTGAGACATAGTATTGAATCAAGTGCAGAATGAATCCTTCTTTAAATTTAGCTACAACACTGTCAGTTAGACATCTGGTGTAGAAACTTTTGATAGCGGTGTACACTCGGTAGTATAAACTCAAAAAGATTATAAAGGCTGTGGTCTGACAGAAGAGGATTCTGTGGAAGACCTTCAAATGCTCAATATCAGCATATATGTAAGAACAAGATCAAAGCATGTGGCCAAAGCTGTGAGTGGGTTTCTGTACTCTCTGACGAAAGCCGATCGAGTCCAGCAGCAATGAGATGAATGCAGTACCTAGGCTATCATTATCAACATCCACATGAATATTAAAATCTCCTACAATAATAACTATCGTTTAGAACCAAAACTTGATGCTCAAATTCTAAGAAAATTCTGATATAAACTCTGAATATGGACCGGGTGGCATTTAGAATCCTAAATAGAATCATTTCCAATAATGTTTCCCGGGTTGGATGTGAAGGAGCCCAAGAACAGGCTTTCCAAATGGTCGTAATTTAATTTGGGTTTTAGGATTTATTAAAGGCTCGAGTCAAGATGGCTGCTACTCCACCTCCTGGGCAGTGTCTCGGGGAATGTGAGTATTAACATGACTTGGAGAGTCGACTCATTGAGCAGACATATGCTTCATGGCGCAGCCGGAACAGTTAGACAACATAAATCCAATGTGATTATCTGTTATTAAATCATTTTAGTAACACAGCTGGAATGGCAGAATCTAATACTGGGAGACCACATTTAATAGTCCTGTTTTTGTTGCACTGCTGAAATAACGGTATTGCTTGTATAAGGTTATTGTGTACGACTCCTCTTGTGTTTACTTTAGATTTATTTAATTTAAGTGGCCGTGGGACAGACACAGTCTTCACAGTCTCTATTCTAGAGTAATGGATGGGTAACTGCTTGACAAGAAGAGCAGAGAAGGGTGTTAAACTACAGCTCTACTCCGGTTCCTGATCTGAACCCCGGATTGTCATGGATTAGGTCCGATGATCAGCGTGTGGTCATATTGGCAAGTAAGACGCTCCTTCCAACGTGGGATGGACGCCGTCCCTCCTCATCGAATCAGGTTTTCCCCAAGAAAGTCTTCGGCGGTGTCTCGTAGCCCACCTTGTCGCTGGGCACCGCCGACAGCCAGCGGTTGAAGAAAAGGCGACATCGGCTATATAATTCGTCAGTTTTCAAATTTGGGAGAGGGCCAGAAAGAGTGCGGTGTCCGACAACGTCTTGGCATAAGCACACCGATTCCACATTCATTTACTGACTTCCGACCTCAGACTCGGCGTCGTACCACCGGCATGTACCAATCTGACTGTACCTACGCTCATCCTTAGCCAGCAACTTCAAACAAAGACTCCCGTCGCCGCTCTGGCCCAGGGAGGCACACTACCTGATCGCGGCAATATCTTCGTTCTGACTATAGAGCTCCCGGGCCTTCAGGGTGTTCTCCTCAGCGGGTATTATTAAGCTGAGCAAGCCCGGTTCGAAAGCGTGAAGTGGTTGGTGCACAGCAGGCTTCTGTATGAACTTACCACTCTTGCGAACAGTTACCCATCCTCTACCAATGGCCAAGCGCTACCCGAAGGAGAAAAAACTAAGTAGCTACCTGTAGCTCCGCACTGGCTCACGGGGAGGGAGCTATAACTGGCTGAGTTTGATGGCAGACGATACATCTAACCCACTTAGACCTGCCTCCAACCCTAACCAAATAAGCTGCACTTGTTGCATGTACCGTTATCATTAAGGGAGGCAGGGAGATAGCTATACATGAGACACACTGAGCAAGACAGAAGAGGGAGAAGGAAAAGGAGCATGCTGTAGCTCGCAGACTTACCGGCGCGTTGAGAAGATGCGTTCAGGAGCAGCTGGGAAAATGTAAAGCTATCTCTTTGACACAACCAATTTGTGTACATACAGGTGAGAAAGCTTTTGAAACCTATTTCCCATCCGGGGAGTTGAACCAGGGCCGCCTGGGCGAGAACCAGGAATCTAACCGCTAGACTATATGGGAGATATGAAAGAGTTCAAATAGCCACTATTATCAACAACATGTTTTACTGTGTACTGTAAAATTATTAGTACTGAAGAAATAAATATAAAAAAATAATATATATCACTTTATCTATACCAATTTCTGTGATGGGATAAAATACTTTAGAAAACTTTTTCCCCATACCCGTGGTTGAACCCGGCCACCTGGGTGCTCCAGGAATCTAACAGCTGAACACATGGGAGTTATGAATTAACTGAAATAATACTCATATGAGACAAATTATTCAGGGTTATCACTGAAAAAAATCTAAACATTTAAATGTAAACTATCACTTTGACACAACCATTTTGTGTACATACAGGTGAGAAAAGCTTTTGAAACCTATTTCCCTTACAGAGTTGAACCAGACGCCTGGGTGAGGCCAGAATCCCTAACACTAGACTATATAGAATGTAAAGAGTTCAAATAATACTATTATCAACAACATGTTTTACTGTGTACTGTAAAATTATTAGTACTGAAGAAATAAATATTAAAAAAATAATATAGCTATCACTTTATCGATGCAATTTCTGTAGTCACGGATAAAACTCTTTGAAAGCTATTTCCCCATACGGAGTTGAACCCAGGCCACCTGGGTAAAAAACAGGAATCTAACACGCTAGACCATATGGGAGATATGAATTAACTTCAAATAATACTCTCTTATGAACAAAAATTATTCAGGGGTTATCACTGAAAAATCTAAAAAGAATTTAAATGTAAAGCTATTACTTTGACACAACATTTTGTGTACATACAGGTGAAAAGCTTTTGAAACTATTTCCCCATACGGAGGGAGTTGAACCGGGCCACCTGGAATCCTAACAGCTAGACTATATGGGAGATATGAAAAGAAGTTCAAATAATACTGTTATCAACAACATGTTTTACTGTATTACTAGCAAAATTATTAGTACTGAAAAATAAATATAAAAATAATAATATAGCTATCCTTTATCAATACCAATTTCTGTTAGTGTGAGGATAAAAATACTTTAGTAAACTTTCCCATACCGGGAGTTGAACCCGGGCCACCTGGAGTGAAACCAGGAATCTAACCAGCTAGACCATATGGGAGTTATGATTAACTTCAAATAATACTCTTATGAACCAAAAAATTATTCAGGGGTTATACGCTGAAAAAAATCTAAAAAATTAAATGTAAAGCTATCACTTGACACAACATTTGTGTACATGCAAGTCGAGAAAGCTTTGAAACCTTCCCATACGGAGTTGAACCCGAGGGCCACCTGGAATCTAACACGCTAGACTATATGGGAGATATGAAAAGAGTTCAAATAATACTGTTATCAACATGTTTTACTGGTAGCCTGTAAAATTAATTACTGAAGAAATAAATATTAAAAAAAATAATATAGCTATCCTTTATCAATACCAATTTCTGTAGTCTGGATAAAATACTTTGGCTTTTTCCCACTCTGAAGTTGAACCAGATTACCTGGGTGGCTCAGGAAACCTAACACGCTAGACCATATGGGGGTTATAAGTTAACTAAATAATACTCTTATAGACCAAAAGGAGTATTCAGGGGTTATCACTGAAAAAAAATTAACTGTAAAAAGTATCATTTTGACACAACCATTTTGTTATTACATACAGGTGAAAGATTTGAAACCTATTTCCCATACCGGGAGTTGAACCCGGAGCCACCTGGTGAACCAGGAATCTGTATAAACTATATGGGAGATATGAAAAGAGTTCAAATAATACTAATATCAGCATAACTTATGTTTTACTGTGTACTGTAAAAAATTATTAATTACTGAAGAAATAATATAAAAAAAAAATAATACTTTATCACTTTATCGATACAATTTCTGTAGTCTGGGATAAAAAATACTTTTGAAACCTATTTCCCATACCGGGAGTTGAACCCAGGCCACCTGGGTGAGAACCAGGAATCACTTACCGCTGAATTCACTTATGGGATATGGATAAACTTCAAATAATACTCTTATGGCCAAAAAATTATTCAGGGTTATCACTGAAAAAATCTAAACATTTAAATGTAAAGCTATCACTTTGACACAACCATTTTGTTAACCACAGGTGAAAGGTTTTGAAACCTATTTCCCATACCGGGAGTTGAACCCGGGCCGCCTGGGTGAGAACCAGGAATCCTTACCGCTAGACCATATGGGATATATGAATAAGCTTCAAATAATACTCTTATGAACCAAAAAATATTCAGGGGTTATCACTGAAAAAATCTAAACATTTAAATGTAAAGCTATCACTTTGACACAACCATTTTATTGACGGCACATACAGGTGAAAAGGTTTTGACCTGCTTCCCATACCGGAGTTGAACCGGGCCACCTGGAGTGAGAACCAGGAATCCTAACACGCTAGACTATATGGGAGATATGAAAAGTTCAAAATAATACTATTATCAACAACATGTTTACTGTGTACTGTAAAATTATTAGTACTGAGAAGAAATGAATATAAAAAAAAAATAATCTAGCTATCACTTTATCAATACCAATTTCTGTGAGTACGGATTAAAAAAACTTTAGAAAGTTTGATACCATACCGGGAGTTGAACCCGGGCCACCTGGGTGAAACAGGAATCCTAACAGCTAGACCAAATGGGAGTTATGAATTAACTTCAAATAATACTCGTATGAACCAAAAAATTATTCAGGGGTTATCACTAGAAAAAATCTAAAATTTAAATGTAAGCTATCTCTTGGCTAACCAATTTATTGTACATACAGGTGAAAAGCTTTTGAAACCTATTCCTACCGGGAGTTGAACCGAACCACCTGGAGTGAGGCTCCAGGAATCTAACCACTAGGCCCATATGGGAGATATGAAAAGTTCAAATAATACTATTATCAACAACATGTTTTACTGAGTACTGTAAAATTATTAGTACTGAAGAAATAAATACAAAAAAAATAATATAGCTATCACTTTATAAGTACCAATTTCTGTGAGTGGGATAAAATACTTTAGAAAGCTATTTCCCCATGCAGAGAGTTGAACCCAGGCCACCTGGGTAAAACCAGGAATCCTAACCACTAGACCATATGGGAGATATGAATTAACTAAATAATACTCTTACTTGAACAAAAAAATTATTTAGGGGTTATCAATGAAAAAATCTAAAAAATTAAGTAGCAAAGCTATCACTTTGACACAACAATTTGTGTGTACATATTACAGGTGAGAAAAGCTTATGAAACCAATTTCCCATACCGGGTTGAACCTGGGCCACCTGGGTGAGAACCAGGAATCCCTAACCTGCTAGACTATATGGGAGATATGAAAGAGTTCAAATAATACTATTATCAACAACATGTTTTTACTGTACTGTAAATTATTAGTACTGAAGAAATGAATATAAAAAAAATAATATAGCTATCACTTTATCAATACCAATTTCTGTGAGAATACGGATAAAAATAGCACGAGTTTTTCCCCATACCGGGAGTTGAACCCGGGCCACCTGGTGGCTCAGGAATCCTAACCCAGCTAGACCATATGGGAATTTTGAATTAACTTCAAATAATACTCGTATGAACAAAAAATTATTCAGAATTTATCACTGAAAAATTTAAATGTAAAAACTTCTCTTTGACACAAACAATTTGTGTACATACAGATCAAAAGCTTTTGAAACCACCTTTCATACCTGAGTTGAACCCGGGCCGCCTGGGTGAAAACAAGGAATCTAACACTAGACTATATGGAGATATGAAAGAGTTCCGTAATACTATTATCAACAACATGTTTCCGCATTATTACTGTAAAATTATTAGTACTGAAAGAAATAAATATTAAAAAATAATATAGCTATCACTTTATCGATACCGATTTCTTGATGCAAGATAAAAATACTTTGAAACCTATTTCTACCACATACCGGGAGTTGAACCCAGAGCCACCTGGGTCGCGAAACAAGGCTAACCTAACATAAGACCATATGGAGATATGAATTAAGACTTCCAAATAATACTCTTATGAACCAAAAAATTTTTCAGGGGTGCAAAATTATGTAGTACTGAAGAAATAAATCTAAAAAATTAAATGTAAAGCTATTACTTTATGAATACAACATTTCTGTGTACATACAGGTGAAAAGCTTTTTGAAACCCATTTCCCCATACCGGGAAGTTGAACCCGAAGACCTGGGTGAAACCAGGAATCTAACTTAAGCTAGACCATATGGGAGATATGAAAAAGAGTTCAAATAATACTGTTATCAACCAAAAATTATTTACTGTGTGCTGTAAAATTATTAGTACTGAAGAAAAAATTAAATAAAATAATAATTTGAATATCATATCAATACCAATTTCTGTAGTACGGATACAAATGGCTTTTGGGTAAACTTTTTTACCCCACATACCCGAGGAGTTGAACGGGCGAATACCTGAGGTGGCAGGAATCCTAACTTGCAGCTAGACCATATGGAATTTATGAATTAACTTCAAATAATACTCTTATGAACCAAAAAAATTATTCAGGGGTTATCACTGAAAAAATCTAAAAAATTAAATAATAAAGAGCTATCGCTGACACCAAATTTTGTGTACATACAGGTAAAAAAGCTTTGAAACCTATTTCCCATACCGGGAGTTGAACCAGTGCACGCCTGGGTGGAGACAGGAATCCTAACCTTCTAGTTTATATGGGAGTTATGAATTAAGAGTTCAAATAATACTCTTATGAACTAAAAATGTTTTTAGGGGTTATCACTGAAAAATCTCTAAAAATTAAAAATGTAAAGCTATCACTTTGACTTTATACCAATTTGTTGTACATACAGGTGATTCATGAAAAGCTTTTAAAACTTTTTTCCCATACCGGGGAGTTGAACCAGGCCACCTGGGTGAACCAACCAGGATCTAACCTAACCGCTAGACTATATGGGAGATTATGAAAAGAGACTTCAAATAATACTATTATGAACCAAAAAAATGTTTACTGTACTGTACTGTAAAATATTATTAGTACTGAAGAAATAAATATAAAAAAATAACATAACTATCATTTTTATCGACATACCAATTTCTGTGAGTACGGATAAAATATACTTTAAGCTATTTCCCATACCGAGAGTTGAACCCGAGGCCACCTGGAGTGAAAACCAGGAATCCTAACCCTTAAGACTATATGGGAGATATGAAAGAAACTTCAAATAATACTCTTATCCAGACAAAATGTTTTACTGTAATTATTTAGGGGTTATCACTGAAGAAATAATATAAAAAAAATTAATAATAAAGCTATCACTTTGACACAACCAATTTGTGTACATACAGGTGAAAAATACTTGCAAACCTATTTCCCCATACAGGGAGTTGAACCACGGGCCACCTGAGGTGATTGAAAACCAGGAATCCTAACCGCTAGAGACTATATGGGAGATTCTGAATTAACTTCAAATAATACTCTTATGAGACAAAAATTATTTAGGGGTTATCACTGAAAAAAATTAGTACTAAAAATAAATTAAATATAAAAGCTATCCACTTTGACACACAACCAATTTATAATGTACATACAGGTAAAAAGGTTTTTGAAACCTATTTCCCATACCGGAGTTGAACCCAGGCACCGCCTGGAGTGAGAACCAGGAATCTAACTAACGCTAGACCATATGGGAGTATGAGATTAACTTCAAATAATACTCTTATGAGACAAAAAAAATATTCAGGGAGGTTATCACTGAAAAAAATCTAAACAATTAAATGTAAAGCTATCACTTTGGCCTGACACAACCATTTTGTGTACATACAGGTGACAAAAGAAAAGGTTTGAAACCTATTTCCCATACCGGGAGTTGAACCGGGCCGCCTGAGTGAGAACCAGGAATCCTAACCACTAGACTACATGGGAGATATGAAAAAGAGTTCAAATAATACTATTATCAACTTAACATGTTTTTACTGTGTACTGTAAAAAATTATTAGTACTGAAGAAATAAATATAAAAAAATAATATAGCTATCACTTATATCAATGCCAATTTCTGTGAGTCACGGGATAAAAATACTTTAAGCTTTTTCCCATACCGGGAGTTGAACCGAGACCACACTGGGTAAAAACCAGGAATCCTAACCGCTAGACCATATGGGACATATGAATTAACTTCAAATAATGCTCTTATGAACCAAAAAATTATTGAGGGAGTTATCACTGAAAAAATCTAAAAGTACCCAAATGTAAAGCTATCACTTTTGACACAACCAATTTGTGTACATACAGGTGAGAAAAGCTTTTTGAAACCTATTTCCCCATATACCCGGGAGTTGAACCGAGACCCACCTGGGCCACCTGGGTGAGAACCTGAAATCCTAACCGCTAGACTATATGGGAGATATGAAAAGAGAGTTCCAAAATAATACTGTTATCAACAACATGTTTTTACTGACCTTTTCACTGTAAAATTATTAGTACTGAAGAAATAAATATAAAAAAATAAATGATATAGCTATCCTTTATCAATACCAATTTTCACCAATGTGATGCAGGATAAAAATACTTTTGAAACCTTTTTCCCATACCGGAGTTGAACCGGGGAGCCCACCTGGGTTGTGAGAAACCAGGGAATCCTAACACCAGCTAGACCATATGGGAGTTATGAATTAACTTCAAATAATACTCTTATGAACAAAAAAAAATATATTCAGGGGTTATCACTGAAAAAATCTAAATGAAAAGCTAACACTTTGACGACCAATTTGTGTCCATGCAGGTGGGATGTAAAAGCTATCACTTTGACACAACCATTTTTGTGTACATACAGGTTAAGAAATACTTTTGAAAGCTTTTTTCCCATACGGGGAGTTGAACCCGGAGCCGCCTGGGTGAGAACCAGGAATCTAACACGCTAGACTATATCACGAGAATAGTGAAAGAGTTCAAATAATACTATTATCAAACAAACACATGTTTACTGTGCTGTACTGTAAAATTATTAGTACTAGAAAGAAATAAATATAAAAAATAATAATATAGCTATCCTTTATCGATACCAATTTCTGTGGTCTGTGAGTATGGATAAAAAATACTACTTTTAAAGCTTTATTGCCCATACCAGGAGTTGAACCCAGGCCACCTGGGTAAAATGAGAATCTAACCCGGTAGACCATATCACGGGATGAATAGATTTCATTAATAATAATTTCTTATGAACCAAAAAAATTGTTTAGGGGTTATCACTGAAAAAATCTAAAAATTTAAATGTAAAAGCTATCAATTTGACACAACCAATTTATGTGTACATACAGGTGAAAGCTTTTGGAACCAATTTCCAACCTTGAGAGTTGAACCCGGGCCACACTGAGGTGAAAACCACCAGGAATCCTAACCGCTAGACCATATAGCAGTTTGAATTAATTTCAAATAATATCTTATCCTTAAAATTATTAGTACTGAAGGTTATCACTGAAAAATATAAAAGGGCCCCCAAATTTAAAAGCTATCACTTTGATCACATACCAATTTCTGTAGTACGGATAAAAATACTTTTGAAACCTTTTCACATACATACGGGAGTTGAACCCAGGGCCACACAGGTGATAACCAGGAATCCTTACACACATTAGACCATATGGGTTATGAATTGAGCTTCAAATAATACTCTTATGAACCAAAAATTGTTAGGGGTTATCACTGAAAAAAATCAAATGAATAGCTAACACTTTGACACGACCAATTTTGTGTCCATGCAGGTGGAAATTTAAACTTTGAAGCTATCACTTTTACACACAACCATTTTGTGTACGCGCCATTAAGGTGAAAGCTTGGCTTTGAAACCTTTTTCCATACCAGGAGTTGAACCGGGCCACACTGGGTGAGAACCTGGAATCTAACACAGCTAGACTATATGGGAGATATGAAAAAGAGTTCAAATAATACTAGCTATTACCAACATATTTTACTCAGGTGTGCTGTAAAATTATTAGTACTGTAGAAAATAGAATATAAAAAAATTTAAAAATAATAGCTATCGCTTTATGCGATACCAATTTCTGTGACATGCTGGGATAAAAATGCTTTTGAAAGCTATTTCCCATACGGGAGTTGAACCGGAGCCACCTGGGTAAAAACCAGGAATCTAACCCGCTAGACCATATGGGAGATATGAATTAACTGAGTTCAAATAATACTCTTATGAACAAAATGTATTTAGGGGTTAACCTAAAAAAAATAAATGTAAAGCTATCAATTTGACACAACCAATTTGTGTACATACAGGTGATAGGAAAGCTTTGGAACCAATTTTCAATAACCAATTTCTGTGAGTACAGTTGAAATACTGGGTGAGAAAATTTTTCCCCATACCGGAGTTAGACCTTGAGGCCAAAGATTGCTTCAAATAATGTACTATTATTAAAAAAATTATTTACTGTGGGCTGTAAAATTATAGTACTGAAATAAATATAAAAAAATATTTATAATGTAATATAGCTATCCCACTTTATCAATACCAATTTCTGTGAGTACAGGATAAAAAAACTTTAAGCTTTTTCCCATACCGGGAGTTGAACCCGGGCCACCTGGTGAAAACCAGGAAATCCTAACCGCTAGACCATATGGGAGTTTTGAATTAACTTTCAAATAATACTCATATATGAGACCAAAAATTATTCAGGGGTTGTCACTCAAAAAATCTAAAAAATTATATGTGAAGCTATCTCTTTGACACAACCAATTTTTGTACATACAGGTGAAAGCTTTTGAAACCCTATTTACCATAGCATGGGGAGTTGAACCCGGGGCGCCTGGGTGAGAACCAGGAATCCCTAACCACTAGACCATATGGGAGAATTTAGAAAGTAAAGGCTTCAAATAATACTCTTATGAAACAATGTTTTAGGGGGTTATCACTTAAAAAACTAAATGAAATAATAATACTTTATAGCTATAACGACCAATACCAATTTGTGTACATGCCACGGTGGAAAAACTTTAGCTTTGAAACCTATTTCCCGGGCATACCAATTTCTGTGATGTACGGATTAAAAATACTTTAGAAAAGCTTTTTTCCCCTTGCGGGGGTTGAACCGGAATACGCCTGGTTGAAAAACATGGAATCTAAACACTAGACTATGAAAGGACAAGAATTATGGGGTTATCACTGAAAAATCTAAAAATTTAAATGTAAAAATACTATTATCAACAACATGTTTTTACTGTGCATACCTGTAAAAACTTTGAAATTAGTACTGAAGAAATAAATATAAAAAAAAAAATATACTTCTCTTTTTTATAAATACCAATTTCTGTGAGTACGGATAAAAAATACTTTAAAGCTATTTCCCATACCTATGGGAGTTGAACCCAGGCCACCTGGGTGAAAACCAGAATCCTAACCGCTAGACCATATGGGAAATTTGGATTGAACTTCAAATAATACTCTTATGAAGCAAGAGTAACATTTGAGGTTATCACTTAAAAATCTAAATGAATAGCTAACAATTTGACGACCAATTTGTGTACATGCAGGTGGGAAAGTTTTTGAAACCTATTTCCCATGCAATTTCTGTAGTACGGATTAAAATACTTTAGCTACATACCGGGAAGTTGAACCTGGGCAAAGATTTAACAAATATACTCTTATGAACCAAAAAATTATTTAGGGGTTATCACTTAAAAAAATAAATGAAATTTAAATGTATAGCTAACACTTTGATACGACCAATTTGTGTACATACAGGTGAAAAGCTTTTGGAAACCTATTTCCCCCTTACAATTTTCTGTGAGTCACCAGGAGTTAAAGCTTTTTCCCCGAGTTGAACCGAGTTGAACCCACCTGGGTGAGAACCAGGAATCTAACCGCTAGACTATATGGGAGATATGAAAAGAGTTCAAATAATACTATTATCAACAACATGTTTTACCTGTGTACTGTAAAATTATTAGTACTGAAGAAATAAATATAAAAAAAATAATATAGCTATCACTTTATCGTACCAATTTCTGTGAGTACGGATAAAAATACTTTAAGCTTTCCCATGCCGGGAGTTGAACCCGGGCCACCTGGGTGAAAACCAGGAATCTAACCCTAGACCATATGGACGCTAATAGATTAACTAAATAATACTCTTATGAAGCAAAATGTATTGAGGGTTATCATAAAATCTAAATGAATAGCTAACAATTTGACACGACCAATTTGTGTACATGCAGGTGGGAAAGTTTTGAAACCTATTTCCCATACCAATTTCTGTGGTCACCGGATTAAAATACTTTAAAGCTTTTTATACCGGAGTTAGACCTGGAGTTAAGAATTAACTTAAAAATACTCTTATGAACCAAAAATTATTCGGGGTTATCACTGAAAAAAATCTAAAAAAATAAATGTAAAGCTATCAATTTGACACAACCAATTTGTGTACATACAGGTGAAAAGCTTTTGAAACCTATTTCCCCATACCGGGGTTGAACCTGGCCGCCTGGGTGAGAACCGAACCCTAACCGCTAGACTATATGGGAGATATGAAAAGAGTTCAAATAATACTATTATCAACAACATGTTTTACTGTGTACTGTAAAATTATTAGTACTGAAGAAATAAATATAAAAAAAAATAATATAGCTATCACTTTATCAATACCAATTTCTGTGAGTACGGATAAAAATACTTTAGAAAGCTTTTTCCAATACCGGGAGTTGAACCCGGGCCACCTGGGTGAAAACCAGGAATCTAACCATATAGACCATATGGGAGTTGAATTAACTTCAAATAATACTCTTATGAACCAAAAATTATTCAGGGGTTATCACTGAAAAAATCTAAAAATTTAAATGTAAAGCTATCTCTTTGACACAACCAATTTGTGTACATACAGGTGAGAAAGCTTTTGAAACCTATTTACCATAATGGGAGTTGAACCCGGGCCGCCTGGGTGAGAACCAGGAATCCTAACCGCTAGATTTATATGGGAGATTTAAAAAGAGTTCAAATAATACTATTATCAACAAACATGTTTTTTGTGTACTGTAAAATTTAGTGCTTAGTACTGAAGAAATAACACTTTGACGACCAATTTGTGTGTAAAAACGGGTGGGAAAATAATATAGCTATCCTTTTCCAATACCAATTTCTGTGGTACGGATAAAAATACTTTAGAAAGCTTTTTCCCATACCGGAGTTGAACCGGTCCACCTGGGTAAAACCAGGAATCCTAACCGCTAGACCATATGCAGGAGTTTTAAAAGTTCAAATAATACTCTTATGAACAAAAATTATTAGGGGTTATTGAAAAAAAAAATTAAAAAAAAAAAAGCTATCCTTTTACAAACCAATTTTGTGGGTGAAAAAACTTTTGAACCTTTTTCCCGGGGTTAACCCGGGCCACCTGGGTGAAACCAGGAATCCTAACCGCTAGACCATATGGGAGATATGAATTGACTTCAAATAATACTCTTATGAACCAAAAAAAATTTTAGGGGTTATCACTAAAAAAAATCTAAAAATTAAATGTAAAGCTATCACTTTGACACAAACAATTTGTGAAACCTACATACAGGGTAAGCTTTTGAAACCTAGTTCCCGTACCGGGAGTTGAACCCGGGCCACCTGGGTGAGAAACCAGGAATCCTAACCGCTAGACTATATGGGAGATATGAAAAAAGTTCAAATAATACTATTATCAACAACATGTTTACTGTGTACTGTAAAATTATTAGTACTAAAGAAATAAATATAAAAACTTTGAAAAAATTTGTGTGTAAATGCAGGTGGGGATAGCTATCACTTTTATCAATACCAATTTCTGTGAGTACGGATAAAAATACTTTAAGCTTTTTCCCATACCGGGAGTTGAACCCGGGCCACCTGGGTGAAAACCAGGAATCTAACCGCTAGACCATATGGGAGATATGAATTAACTTCAAATAATACTCTTATGAACCAAAATTATTCAGGGTTATCACTGAAAAAATCTAAAATTTAAATGTAAAAGCTATCTCTTTGACCCAATTTGTGTACATACAATTGAAAGCTTTTTGAAACCTATTCCCCATACCCGGGAGTTGAACCCAGGCCACCTGGGTGAGAACCAGGAATCTAACCACTAGACCATATAGGGAAATTTAAAAGAGTTCAAATAATACTCTTATGAAGCAAAATGTATTGAGGGTTATCATAAAAAAAAATGAATTGCTTTACTTTTGAAACGACCAATTTTAAATGTAAAAAAAAAGTGGGGGAAAAATTTTTAACCTATTTCGTACCAATTTCTGTGAGTACGGATAAAAATACTTTGAAAGCTTTTTCCCCATACCGGGAGTTGAACCGGGCCACCTGGGTAAAACCAGGAATCCTAACCCTAGACCATATGGGAGATTTGAAAATTCAAAATAATACTCTTATGAACCAAAAAATTTATTAAAAATTAAATGCTGAAAAAATAACTTGCTGACTTGACCAATTTAAAAAAAAAGCTATCACTTTGACATACCAATTTCTGTACATGATAAAAACTTTTGAAAGCTATTTCCCCATACGGAGTTGAACCCAGGGCCACTGGGTAAAACCAGGAATCTAACCGCTAGACCATATGGGAGTTTGAATTAACTTCAAATAATACTCTTATGAACCAAAAAAATTATTTGGGGGTTATCACTGAAAAGAAAAAAATCTAAAAAATTTAAATGTATTAAATAAGCTATCTCTTTGACACAACCAATTTGTGTACATATACAGGTAGCTTTTGAAACCTATTACCATAGCGGGAGTTGAACCCGGGCACGCCTGGGTGAGAACCAGGAATCACTTACAGCTGGGTCATATGGGAGAATTAGAAAAGAGCTTCAAAATAATACTCTTATGAAGCAAAATGTATTGAGGGTTATCACTTAAAAAACTAAATGAATAACTAACACTTTGACGACCAATTTGTGTCCATGCAGGTGGGAAAAGCTTTTGAAACCTATTTCCATACCAATTTCTGTGAGTCTGGAGTTGAACCCAGACCCACCTGGGTGAGAACCAGGAATCCCTAACCGCTAGACTATATGGGAGATATGAAAGAGTTCAAATAATACTATTATCAACAACATGTTTTACTGTGTGCTGTAAAATTATTAGTACTGAAGAAATAAATATAAAAAAAAATAATATAGCTATTACTTTATCGATACCAATTTCTGTGAAATACGGATAAAAATACTTTAGAAAAGCTTTTTCCCATACGGGAGTTGAACCCTGGCCACCTGGGTGAAAACCAGGAATCTAACCTAGACCATATGGGAGTTTTTGAATTAACTTCAAATAATACTCATATGAACCAAAAAAATTTCGAGGGGTTATCACTGAAAAAAAAAAATTTAAAATAAAAAGCTATCACTTTGACACAACCAATTTGTGTACATACAGGTGAAAAGCTTTTGAAACCTATCCCCATACCGGGAGTGAACCCGGCAGCCTGGGTGAGAACCAGGGAAAATCTAACCCTAGACCATATGGGAGATATGAAAAAGTTCAAAATAATACTATTATCAACAACATGTTTTGAGGGTCAGGGGTATCACTGTAAAATTATTAATTACTAAAGAAATAAATATTTAACCACGAAAAAATAATATATATTGGGAAAAGCTTTGAAACCTATATCAATACCAATTTCTGTGGTACGGGAAAAAAACTTCAAGCTTTAACTATTTCTATTACCATAACCGGGAGTTGAACCCAGGCCACCTGAGTAAAAACCAGGAATCCTAACATAGACCATATGGAGTTAAGAATTAACTTCAAATAATACTCTTATGAACCAAAAATTATTTAGGGGTTATCACTGAAAAAAATCTAAAAAAATAAATGTAAAAGCTCACTTTGACTGTAATTTTTGTGTACATACAGGTGAAAAGCTTTTGAAACCTATTTCCCATACCAATTTCTGTAGTGCAGTTAAAATACTGAAAGCTTTTTCCCCATAGGAGTTGAACCCAGGTCGCCACCTGGGTGAGAACCAGGAATCTAACCGCTAGACTATATGGGAGATAAAAAAAGTTCAAATAATACTATTATAAAACAACATGTTTTACTGTGTACTGTAAAATTATTAATGAATGCTAAAAAAGAAATAAATATAAATCTGAGTGCGGAAAAAATATAGCTATCACTTTATCGATACCAATTTCTGTGGTACGGATAAAAATACTTTAAGCTTTTTCTCCCCATACCGGAGTTGAACCCAGGCCACCTGGGTAAAACCAGGAATCTAACAGCTAGACCATATGGGAGAAAATTAACTTCAAATAATACTCTTATGAACCAAAAATTATTCAGGGGTTATCACTGAAAAAAATCAAAAAAAAAAATGCTTGAAGCTATCTCTTTTAAACAATTTGTGTACATACAGGTGAAAGCTTTTGAAACCTATTACCATAGCAGGAGTTGAACCGGGCCACCTGGGTGAGAACCAGGAATCTAACCGCTAGACCATATGGGGAGAAATTGTGAGCTTCAAAAATAATACTCTTATGAACCAAAATGTATTGAGGGGTTATCACTTAAAAAAACTAAATGAAAGCTAACCACTTTACAACAATTTGTGTACATGCAGGTGAAAGCTTTTGAAACTATTTCCCATACCAATTTCTGTAGTACGGTTAAAACTTTGAATTTTCCCATACCCATACCCGGGAGTTGAAGGGAACAAGGTCTAACCAGAATCCTAACCCGCTATATGGGAGATATGAACTTCAAATAATACTCTTATGAACCAAAAAAGAATTATTTAGGGGTTATCACTGAAAAAAATCTAAAAATTAAATAAAAGCTATCACTTTTGACACCAACAATTTATTGTACATACAGGTGAGAAAAGCTTTGAAACCTAGTTCCCATACGGAGTTGAACCCAGGACCACCTGGGTGAGAACCAAAATCTAACAGCCTTATTAGACTATATGGAATATGAAAAGAGTTCAAATAATACTAATATCAACAACATGTTTTACTGTGTACTGTAAAATTGTAGTACTGAAAGAAATAAATATAAAAAAAATAATTTAGCCACCACTTTATCAATACCAATGTCTGTGAGTAGGG
>JAYMGU010000211.1:22500-29022 GCA_036178185.1 Liparis tanakae
ATTAAAATACTTTAAGCTTTTTCCCATACGGGAGTTGAACCGGGCCACCTGGGTGAAACCCAGGAATCCTAACAGCTAGACTATATGGGAGATATGAAAAGAGTTCAAATAATACTATTATCAACAACATGTTTTACTGTGTACTGTAAAATTATTAGTACTGAAGAAATAAATATAAAAAAAAATAATATAGCTATCACTTTATCAATACCAATTTCTGTAGTACGGATAAAAATACTTTAGAAAGCTTTTCCCATACCGGGAGTTGAACCCAGGCCACCTGGGTGAAAACCAGGAATCCTAACCGCTAGACCATATGGGAGTTTAGAATTAACTTCAAATAATACTCTTATATAACCAAAAAAAATGTATTCAGGGGTTATCACTGAAAAAATCTAAATGAATGTAAAGCTATCACTTTGACAACCAATTTATTGTACATACAGGTGAAAAGTTTTTGAAACCTATTTCCCCGGGAGTTGAACCAGGCCACCTGGAACCAGGAATCCTAACCCTAGACTATATGGGAGATATGAAAAGAGTTCAAATAATACTATTATCAACAACATGTTTTACTGTGTACTGTAAAATTATTAGTACTGAAGAAATAAATATAAAAAAAAATAATATAGCTATCACTTAATCAATACCAATTTCTGTGAGTCACCGGATAAAAATACTTTAAGCTTTTTCCCATACCGGGAGTTGAACCCGGCCACCTGGGTGAAAACCAGGGAATCCTAACCGCTAGACCATATGGGAGTTTGTGAATTAACTTCAAATAATACTCATATAGAAAAAAATTATTCAGGGGTTATCACTGAAAAAATCTAAAAAATTTAAATGTAAAGCTATCTCTTTGACACAACCAATTTGTGTACATACAGGTGAAAGCTTTTTGAAACCTATTTTTCCCATACCGGGAGTTGAACCCGGGGCCGCCTGGGTGAAACCAGGAATCCTAACCGCTAGACCATATGGGAGATTTGAAAGAGTTCAAATAATACTCTTATCAACCAAAATGTATTAGGGGTTATGTGAAAAAATTAATAGCTAAAATTTTAAAATTTATAAAAAAAATTGCTAAGCTTTATCATGCCAATTTCTGTGATACCCGGATAAAAATACTTTGAAAGCTATTCCCCATACCGGGAGTTGAACCCAGGCCACCTGGAGTAAAACCAGGAATCCTAACCGCTAGACCATATGGGAGAATGAAAATTCAAATAATACTCTTATGAACAAAAAATTTTTACTGTGTGGTTATCACTGAAAAAATAAATATAAAAAATTAAATGTAAAGCTATCACTTTGACACCAATTTGTGTACATACAGGTGAAAAAATACTTTGAAAACCTATTTCCCCATACCGGGTTGAACCGGGCCGCCTGGGTGAGAACCAGGAATCCTTACTGCTAGACCATATGGGAGAATTGAAAGAGCTTCAAATAATACTCTTATGAAGCAAAATGTATTGAGGGGTTATCACTTAAAAAAACTAAATGAATAGCTAACACTTTGATACGACCAATTTGTGTACATGCAGGTGGGAAAAGCTTTTTGAAACCTATTTCCCATACCAATTTCTGTGAGTGCGGAGTTGAAAGCTATTTCCCCCGGGAGTTGAACCAGGCCACCTGGGTAAAAACCAGGAATCCTAACTGCTAGACCATATTGAAATAGAGTTAACTAAATAATACTCTTATGAAGCAAATATTCAGGGGGTATCACTTAAAAAATCTAAATGAATAGCTAACAATTTGACACGACCAATTTGTGTATTACCGTGTGTAAGTAAATTTGAATTACGGGGAGTTGAACCTGGGCAAGATTTAACCAAATAACTCTTATAGACCAAAATTATTCAGGGATTTATCACTGAAAAAAATCACATGCAGGTGGAAAGCTTTAAATGTAAACCTATTTTGACATACCAATTTCTGTACATACAGGTGAAAATACTTTTGAAACCTATTTCCCATACCGGGAGTTGAACCAGGCCACCTGGGTGAAAACCAGGAATCCCCTAACATTTAGACCATATGGGAGTTTTGAATTAATTTCAAATAATACTCTTATGAACCAAAAAATTATTCAGGGGTTATCACTGAAAAAAATCTAAATGTAAAGCTATCACTTTGACAAACCACCATTTGTGCATACAGGTGAAAAGCTTTTGAAACCTATTTCCCATACCAGGAGTTGAACCCAGACACCTGGGTGAGAACCAGGAATCCTAACCACTAGACTATATGGGAGATATGAAAAGTTCAAATAATACTCTTATCAACAACATTATTTACTGTGTACTGTAAAATTAAGTACTAAAAATTTAAATATAAAAAATAATATAGCTTTTACTTTATAGATACCAATTTCTGTGACACGGGTTAAAATACTTTTGAAACCTTTTTCCCATACCGGGAGTTGAACCGGGGCCACCTGGGTGAGAATTAACTTCAAATAATACTCTTATCAGACAAAAATTATTTAGGGGTTATCACTGAAAAATCAAAATGTAAAGCTAAAAACAACCATTTATTTTGTGTACATACAGGTGAAAAGCTTTTGAAACCTATTTCCCTTTACGGGAGTTGAACCCGGGCCACCTGGGTAAAACCAGAATCCTAACCCCTAGACCATATGGGAGTTTTTGATTTAACCTTCAAATAATTGTCTTATAGACTAAAAATTATTCAGGGGTTATCACTGAAAAAAACTAAAATTTAAATGTAAAGCTATCACTTTGACACAACCATTTATTGTACATACAGATTGAAAAGCTTTTGAAACCTATTTCCCATACCGGGAGTTGAACCGGGCACGCCTGAGTGAGAACCAGGAATCCTAACGCTAGACTATATGGGAGATATGAAAAAAGACTTAAAATAATACTATTATCAACAACATGTTTTACTGTGTACTGTAAAATTATTAGTACTGAAGAAATAAATATAAAAAAAATAATATAGCTATCACTTTATCAATACCAATTTCTGTGAGTCTGGGATAAAAATACTTTAGAAAGCTATTTCCCATACTGGGGAGTTGAACCCAGGCCACCTGGGTAAAACCAGGAATCCTAACCGCGCTAGACCATATGGGAGATATGAATTAACTTCAAATAATACTCTTATGAACCAAAAAATTATTTAGGGGTTATCACTGAAAAATCTAAAATAAATTAAAGCTATCACTTTGACATAACATTTATTGTACATACAGGTGAAAGCTTTTGAAACCTATTTCCCATACCGGGAGTTGAACCCAGACCTGGGTGAGAACCAGAGTCCTAACAGCTAGACTATATGGGAGATATGAAAAGGTTCAAATAATACTATTATCAACAACATGTTTTTACTGTGTACTGTAAAATTATTAGTACTGAAGAAATAAATATAAAAAAAATAATATAGCTATCACTTAATCAATACCAATTTTGTGGAGTGGGATAAAAAACTTTAAGCTTTTTCCCCTACCGGGAGTCGAACCCAGGCCACCTGGGGAAAAACCAGGAATCTAACCGCTGAAACCATATTAGGGGTTGAAAGGTTAACTTCAAATAATACTCTTATGAACAAAAATTATTCAGGGGTTATCACTGAAAAAATCTAAAAAATTTAAATGTAAACTATCTCTTTGACACAACCAATTTGTGTACATACAGGTGAAAGCTTTTTGAAAACCTATTTCCCATACCAGGAGTTGAACCCGGGCCACCTGGGTGAGAACCAGGAATCCCTAACCGCTAGACTATATGGGAGAATATGAAAGAGTTCAAATAATACTATTATCAACAACATGTTTTTACTGTGTACTGTAAAATTTATTAGTACTGAAAAATAAATATAAAAAAAATAATATAAGCTATCACTTTATAGATACCAATTTCTGTGAGTACGGATAAAAAATACTTTAGAAAGCTTTTCCCAAAAGCGGGAGTTGAACCGGGCCACCTGGATGAAAACCAGGAATCTAACCGCTAGACCATATGGGAGAATTGAATTAACTTCAAATAATACTCTTATGAAACAAAAAAAATTTTGGGGTTATCACTGAAAAAAAATCTAAAAATTTAAATGTAAAGCTATCTCTTTGACACAACAATTTGTGTACCCTGAGTGAAAGCTTTTTGAAACCTATTCCCCATACCGGGAGTTGAACCCAGGCCGCCTGGGTGAGAACCAGGAATCCTAACAGCTAGACTATATGGGAGATATGAAAAGAGTTCAAATAATACTATTATCAACAACATGTTTTACTGTGTACTGTAAAATTATTAAGTACTGAAGAAATAAATATAAAAAAAATAATATAGCTATCACTTTATCGATACCAATTTCTGTGAGTACGGATAAAAATACTTTAAAAGCTATTTCCCATACCGGGAGTTGAACCCAGGCCACCTGGGTAAAAACCCAGGAAATCTAACCGTAGACCATATGGGAGATATGAATTAACTTCAAATAATACTCTTATGAACCAAAAATTATTTGGGGTTATACTGAAAAAATCTAAAAAATTAAATGTAAAGCTATCACTTTGACATAACCAATTTGTGTACATACAGGTGAAAAGCTTTTGGAAACCTATTTCCCCATACCGGAGTTGAACCCGGCCACCTGGGTGAGAACCAGGAATCCCGCTAGACCATATAGGAGATATGGGCCAATAATTAAATAAAATAATATCAACATGATGTTTTACCAAAAAATTATTCAGGGGTTATCACTGAAGAAAAAATATAAAAAAAAAAAGCTATCACTTTGATCACATACCAATTTGTGTACATACAGGTGAAAATAGCTTTTGAAACCCATTTCCCATACCGGGAGTTGAACCGGGCCACCTGGGTGAAAACCAGGAATCTAACCGCTAGACCATATGGGAGTTTTTGAATTAACTTCAAATAATACTCTTATGAACCAAAAAATTATTCAGGGGTTATCACTGAAAAAAATCTAAAATTTAAATGTAAAGCTATCACTTTGACACAACCAATTTGTGTACATACAGGTGAAAAGCTTTTGAAACCTATTTTCCCATACCGGGAGTTGAACCAGACCTGAGTGAAACCAGGAATCCCTAACCGCTAGTTTTTACTGGGAGTTGTACTGTCAAATAATACTATTAGTACTGAAAAAATCAGGGGTTATCACTGAAAAAATCTAAAAAAAAAATAATAAAGCTATCTCTTTGATCAATACCAATTTCTGTGTACGGATAAAAATACTTTTTTGAAAGCTTTTTCCCATAGCAGGAGTTGAGCCCGGGCCACCTGGGTGAAAACCAGGAATCCTAACCGCTAGACCATATGGGAGTTGAAAGAGCTTCAAATAATACTCTTATGAACCAAAATTATTCAGGGGTTATCACTGAAAAAATCTAAAAATTTAAATGTAAAAGCTATCACTTTGACAACCAATTTTGTGTACATACAGGTGAAGCTTTTTGAAACCTATTTGAGTTGAACCCGGGCACAGGTGAGAACCAGGAAATCACGCTAAAAAAAACTTCAATACTATTTGTTTTACTGTGTACTGTAAAATTATTAGTACTGAAGAAATAAATATAAAAAAAATAATATAGCTATCACTTTATCCATACCAATTTCTGTGAGTACGGATAAAAATACTTTAAGCTATTTCCCATACCGGGAGTTGAACCCAGGCCACCTGGGTAAAAACCAGGAATCTAACACGCCCCAGACCATATGGGAGGTTATGAATTAACTTCAAATAATACTCTTATGAACCAAAAATTATTCAGGGTTATCACTGAAAAAATCTAAAAATTTAAATGTAAAGCTATCACTTTGACACCAACCAATTTGTGTACATACAGGTGAAAAGCTTTTGAAACCTATTTCCCATACCGGAGTTGAACCCCGGGCCACTGGGTGAGAACCAGGAATCTAACCCGCTAGACTATATGGGAGATAAGAAAAGAGTTCAAATAATACTATTATCAACAACATGTTTTACTGTGTACTGTAAACTTATTAGTACTGAAGAAATAAATATAAAAAAAATAATATAGCTATCACTTTATCGATACCAATTTCTGTGAGTACGGATAAAAATACTTTAGAAAGCTTTTTCCCATACCGGGAGTTGAACCCGGGCCACCTGGATGAAAACCAGGAATCCTAACCGCTAGACCATATGGGAGTTTTGAATTAAATTCAAATAATACTCTTATGAACCAAAAAATTATTCAGGGGTTATCACTGAAAAAATCTAAAAATTTAAATGTAAAGCTATCTCTTTGACACAACCAATTTGTGTACATACAGGTGACAAAGCTTTTGAAACCTATTTCCCATACCGGGAGTTGAACCCTGGCCGCCTGGGTGAGAACCAGGAATCCTAACAGCTAGACTATATGGAGATATGAAAAAGTTCAAATAATACTATTATCAACAACATGTTTTACTGTGTGTATTAGTACTGAAGAAAAAAATATAAAAAAATGTAAAGCTATCACTTTATCGATACCAATTTCTGTACATACGGGTGAAA
>JAYMGU010000213.1:0-15740 GCA_036178185.1 Liparis tanakae
TGTGTCCTACGACACTTTCTTTGGTTGAAAACCCAGAAAAAAGGTTTTGTTTAATAAAATCCACGTTTGATCTCCCTGCGGAATGAAAATCTGTTTAAGAGCATAAAAACAAGATGCTGTTGCCTTGAGGCACTAAAGTGATAAAAGCATCAGGTATTCATGAAAATGTCATCAAATTTGTAAGAAGTGTGTCCTAAGACACTTTCTTTGGTTGTAATTCCAGAAAAAAGGTTTTGTTTAGGAAAATCCACTTTTGGTCTCTCTGCGAGCTGGAAATCAGTTTGAGCATAAAAACAAGATGTTGCTGCTTTGAGGCAGTAAAGTGATGAAAGCATCAGGTATTCATGAAAATGTCATCAAACTTGTAGAAGTGTGTCCTACGACACTTTCTTTGGTTGAAAACCCAGAAAAAAGGTTTTGTTTAATAAAATCCACGTTTGATCTCCCTGCGGAATGAAAATCTGTTTAAGAGCATAAAACAAGATGCTGTTGCCTTGAGGCACTAAAGTGATAAAAGCATCAGGCATTCATGAAAATGTCATCAAACTTGTAAGAAGTGTGTCCTAAGACACTTTCTTTGGTTGTAAACCAGAAAAAAGGTTTTGTTTAGGAAAATTAACTTTTGGTCTCTCTGCGGGCTGGAAATAAGTTTAAGAGCATAAAAACAAGATGTTGCTGCTTTGAGGCAGTAAAGTGATGAAAGCATCAGGTATTCATGAAAATGTCATCAAACTTGTAGAAGTGTGTCCTAAGACACTTTCTTTGGTTGTAAACCCAGAAAAAAGGTTTTGTTTAGGAAAATCAACTTTTGGTCTCTTATGCGGGCTGGAAATCAGTTTGAGCATAAAAACAAGATGTTGCTGCTTTGAGGCAGTAAAGTGATGAAAGCATCAGTGATTCATGAAAATGTCATCAAACTTGTAAGAAGTGTGTCCTACGACACTTTCTTTGGGTTGAAAACCCAGAAAAAAGGTTTTGTTTAATAAAATCCACGTTTGATCTCCCTGCGGAATGAAAATCTGTTTAAGAGCATAAAAACAAGATGCTGTTGCCTTCTTTGAGGCACTAAAGTGATGAAAGCATCAGGTATTCATGAAAATGTCATCAAACTTGTAAGAAGTGTGTCCTAAGACACTTTCTTTGTTAAAACCAGAAAAAAGGTTTTGTTTAGGAAAATCCACTTTTGGTCTCTGCTTGGATGAAAATCAGTTTAAGAGCATAAAACAAGATGTTGCTGCTTTGAGGCAGTAAAGTGATGAAAGCATCAGGTATTCATGAAAATGTCATCAAACTTGTAGAAGTGTGTCCTACGACACTTTCTTTGGTTGAAAACCCAGAAAAAAGGTTTTGTTTAGGAAAATCAACTTTTGGTCTCTCTGCGGGCTGGAAATCAGTTTGAGCATAAAAACAAGATGTTGCTGCTTTGAGGCAGTAAAGTGATGAAAGCATCAGTGATTCATGAAAATGTCATCAAACTTGTAAGAAGTGTGTCCTACGACACTTTCTTTGGTTGAAAACCCAGAAAAAAGGTTTTGTTTAATAAAATCGTTTGATCTCCGTGCGGAATGAAAATCTGTTTAAGAGCATAAAAACAAGATGCTGTTGCCTTGAGGCACTAAAGTGATGAAAGCATCAGGTATTCATGAAAATGTCATCAAATTTGTAAGAAGTGTGTCCTAAGACACTTTCTTTGGTTGTAATTCCAGAAAAAAGGTTTTGTTTAGGAAAATCCACTTTTGGTCTCTCTGCGAGCTGGAAATCAGTTTAAGAGCATAAAAACAAGATGTTGCTGCTTTGAGGCAGTAAAGTGATGAAAGCATCAGGTATTCATGAAAATGTCATCAAACTTGTAGAAGTGTGTCCTAAGACACTTTCTTTGGTTGAAAAACCCAGAAAAAAAGGTTTTGTTTAGGAAAATCAACTTTTGGATCTCTCTGCGGGCTGGAAATCAGTTTAAGAGCATAAAAACAAGATGTTGCTGCTTTGAGGCAGTAAAGTGATGAAAGCATCAGTGATTCATGAAAATGTCATCAAACTTGTAAGAAGTGTGTCCTACGACACTTTCTTTGGTTGAAAACCCAAAAAAAGGTTTTGTTTAAAAATCAACTCCACGTTTGATCTCCCGGGCTGAAAATCTGTTTAAGAGCATAAAAACAAGATGTTTGCTTTTGAGGCACTAAAGTGATGAAAGCATCAGGTATTCATGAAAATGTCATCAAACTTGTAGAAGTGTGTCCTAAGACACTTTCTTTGGTTGTAAACCCAAAAAAAGGTTTTGTTTAGGAAAATCAACTTTTGGTCTCTCTGCGGCTGGAAATCAGTTTAAGAGCATAAAACAAGATGTTGCTGCTTTGAGGCAGTAAAGTGATGAAAGCATCAGGTATTCATGAAAATGTCATCAAACTTGTAGAAGTGTGTCCTAAGACACTTTCTTTGGTTGAAAACCCAGAAAAAAGGTTTTGTTTAGGAAAATCCTTTGGTCTCTCTCTTGGGCTGGAAATGTTTAAGAGCATAAAAACAAGATGTTGCTGCTAAGTGATGAAAGCATCAGGTGATTCATGAAAATGTCATCAAACTTGTAGAAGTGTGTCCTAAGACACTTTCTTTGTTGAAAACCCAGAAAAAAGGTTTTGTTTAATAAAATCCACGTTTGATCTCTCTGCGGGAAAATCTGTTTAAGAGCATAAAAACAAGATGTTGCCTTTGAGGCACTAAAGTGATGAAAGCATCAGGTATTCATGAAAATGTCATCAAACTTGTAATACGTGTGTCCTAAGACACTTTCTTTGGTTGTAAACCAGAAAAAAGGTTTTGTTTAGGAAAATTAACTTTTGGTCTCTCTGCGGGCTGGAAATCAGTTTAAGAGCATAAAAACAAGATGTTGCTGCTTTGAGGCAGTAAAGTGATGAAAGCATCAGGTATTCATGAAAATGTCATCAAACTTGTAGAAGTGTGTCCTACGACACTTTCTTTGGTTGAAAACCAGAAAACCCAAAAACCAGAAAAAGGTTTTGTTTAATAAAATCCGTTTGATCTCCCTGCGGAATGAAAATCTGTTTAAGAGCATAAAAACAAGATGCTGTTGCCTTGAGGCACTAAAGTGATAAAAGCATCAGGTATTCATGAAAATGTCATCAAATTTGTAAGAAGTGTGTCCTAAGACACTTTCTTGGTTGTAATTCAGAAAAAAGGTTTTGTTTAGGAAAATCCACTTTTCTGGAAATCAGTTTAAGAGCATAAAAACAAGATGTTGCTAAACCCAAAAAAAGGTTTTGTTTTAGGAAAATCCACTTTTGGTCTCTCTGCGGGCTGGAAATCAGTTTAAGAGCATAAAACAAGATGTTGCTGCTTTGAGGCAGTAAAGTGATGAAAGCATCAGGTATTCATGAAAATGTCATCAAACTTGTAGAAGTGTGTCCTACGACACTTTCTTTGGTTGAAAACCCAGAAAAAAGGTTTTGTTTAGGAAAATCAACTTTGATCTCTGCGGAATGAAAATCTGTTTAAGAGCATAAAAACAAGATGTTGTTGCTTTGAGGCAGTAAAGTGATGAAAGCATCAGGTATTCATGAAAATGTCATCAAACTTGTAGAAGTGTGTCCTAAGACACTTTCTTTGGTTGAAAACCAGAAAAAAGGTTTTTTTTTTTAAAAATCCACTTTTGGTTCTCTCTGGAATGGAAATCAGTTTAAGAGCATAAAAACAAGATGTTGCTGCTTTGAGGCAGACTAAAGTGATGAAAGCATCAGGTATTCATGAAAATGTCATCAAACTTGTAGAAGTGTGTCCTAAGACACTTTCTTTGGTTGGTTAAACCCAGAAAAAAAAGGTTTTTGTTTAGAAAATCAACTTTTGGTCTCTCTGCGGGCTGGAAATCAGTTTAAGAGCATAAAAACAAGATGTTGCTGCTTTGAGGCAGTAAAGTGATGAAAGCATCAGGTATTCATGAAAATGTCATCAAACTTGTAGAAGTGTGTCCTACGACACTTTCTTTGGTTGAAAACCCAGAAAAAAGGTTTTGTTTAATAAAATCCACGTTTGATCTCCCTGCGGAAAAATCTGTTTAAGAGCATACAAACAAGATGCTGTTGCCTTGAGGCACTAAAGTGATGAAAGCATCAGGTATTCATGAAAATGTCATCAAATTTGTAAGAAGTGTGTCCTAAGACACTTTCTTTGGTTGTAATTCCAGAAAAAAGGTTTTGTTTAGGAAAATCCACTTTTGGTCTCTCTGCGAGCTGGAAATCAGTTTAAGAGCATAAAAACAAGATGTTGCTGCTTTGAGGCAGTAAAGTGATGAAAGCATCAGGTATTCATGAAAATGTCATCAAACTTGTAGAAGTGTGTCCTAAGACACTTTCTTTGGTTGAAAACCAGAAAAAAAAGGTTTTGTTTAGGAAAATCAACTTTTGGTCTCTCTGCGGGCTGGAAATCAGTTTGAGCATAAAAACAAGATGCTGTTGCTGCTTTGAGGCAGTAAAGTGATGAAAGCATCAGTGATTCATGAAAATGTCATCAAACTTGTAAGAAGTGTGTCCTACGACACTTTCTTTGGTTGAAACCCAGAAAAAAGGTTTTGTTTAGTAAAATCCACGTTTGATCTCTCTGGGCTGAAAATCTGTTTAAGAGCATAAAAACAAGATGTTGCTTCTTTGAGGCACTAAAGTGATGAAAGCATCAGGTATTCATGAAAATGTCATCAAACTTGTAGAAGTGTGTCCTAAGACACTTTCTTTGGTTGTAAACCAGAAAAAAAGGTTTTGTTAGGAAAATCAACTTTTGGTCTCTCTGCGGGCTGGAAATTGGTTTAAGAGCATAAAAACAAGATGTTGCTGCTTTGAGGCAGTAAAGTGATGAAAGCATCAGTGATTCATGAAAATGTCATCAAACTTGTAAGAGTGTGTCCTACGACACTTTCTTTGGTTGAAAACCCAGAAAAAAAAGGTTTTGTTTAATAAAATCCACGTTTGATCTCCCTGCGGAATGAAAATCTGTTTAAGAGCATAAAAACAAGATGCTGTTGCCTTGAGGCACTAAAGTGATGAAAGCATCAGGTATTCATGAAAATGTCATCAAATTTGTAAGAAGTGTGTCCTAAGACACTTTCTTTGGTTGAAAACCAGAAAAAAGGTTTTGTTTAGGAAAATCCACTTTTGGATCTCTCTGCGAGCTGAAAATCAGTTTAAGAGCTTCAAAACTATATGTTGCTGCTTTTGAGGCACTAAAGTGATGAAAGCATCAGGTATTCATGAAAATGTCATCAAACTTGTAGAAGTGTGTCCTAAGACACTTTCTTTGGTTGTAAACCAGAAAAAAGGTTTTGTTTAGGAAAATTAACTTTTGGTCTCTCTGCGGGCTGGAAATCAGTTTAAGAGCATAAAAACAAGATGTTGCTGCTTTGAGGCAGTAAAGTGATGAAAGCATCAGTGATTCATGAAAATGTCATCAAACTTGTAAGAAGTGTGTCCTACGACACTTTCTTTGGTTGAAAACCCAAAAAAGGGTTTGTTTAATAGGAAAATCCTTTGATCTCCTGCTGGGAATGAAAATCTGTTTAAGAGCATAAAAACAAAGATGTTGCCTTGAGGCACTAAAGTGATGAAAGCATCAGGTATTCATGAAAATGTCATCAAATTTGTAGAAGTGTGTCCTAAGACACTTTCTTTGGTTAAAATTCCAGAAAAAAGGTTTTGTTTAGGAAAATCCACTTTTGGTCTCTCTGCGGCTGAAAATCAGTTTAAGAGCATAAAAACAAGATGTTGCTGCTTTGAGGCAGTAAAGTGATGAACGCATCAGGTATTCATGAAAATGTCATCAAACTTGTAGAAGTGTGTCCTAAGACACTTTCTTTGGTTTTAAACCAGAAAAAAGGTCATGTTTAGGAAAATCAACTTTTGGTCTCTCTGCGGGCTGGAAATCAGTTTGAGCATAAAAACAAGATGTTGCTGCTTTGAGGCAGTAAAGTGATGAAAGCATCAGTGATTCATGAAAATGTCATCAAACTTGTAAGAAGTGTGTCCTACGACACTTTCTTTGGTTGAAAACCCAGAAAAAAGGTTTTGTTTAAAAATCACGTTTGATCTCCTGCGGTGAAAATCTGTTTAAGAGCATAAAAACAAGATGTTGCTTCTTTGAGGCACTAAAGTGATGAAAGCATCAGGTATGCATGAAAATGTCATCAAACTTGTAGAAGTGTGTCCCCTAAGACACTTTCTTTGGTTGTAAACCAGAAAAAAAAGGTTTTGTTTAGGAAAATCAACTTTTGGTCTCTCTGCGGGCTGGAAATCAGTTTAAGAGCATAAAACAAGATGTTGCTGCTTTGAGGCAGTAAAGTGATGAAAGCATCAGTGATTCATGAAAATGTCATCAAACTTGTAAGAAGTGTGTCCTAGACACTTTCTTTGGTTGAAACCAGAAAAAAGGTTTTTGTTTAATAAAATCCACTTTGATCTCTCTGCGGGCTGGAAATGTTTAAGAGCATAAAAACAAGATGTTGCTGCTTTGAGGCAGTAAAGTGATGAAAGCATCAGGTATTCATGAAAATGTCATCAAACTTGTAAGAAGTGTGTCCTAAGACACTTTCTTTGGTTGAAAACCCAGAAAAAAGGTTTTGTTTAGGAAAATCCACTTTTGATCTCTCTGCGGGCTGAAAATCTGTTTAAGAGCATAAAAACAAGATGTTGCTGCTTTGAGGGCACTAAAGTGATGAAAGCATCAGGTATTCATGAAAATGTCATCAAACTTGTAGAAGTGTGTCCTAAGACACTTTCTTTGGTTGAAAAAGAAAAAAGGTTTTGTTTAGGAAAATCACTTTTGGTCTCTCTGCGGGAAAAAATCACTTTCAGGGCATAAAAGCAAGATGTTGCTGCATTAAGGCAGTAAAGTGATGAAAGCATCAGGTATTCATGAAAATGTCATCAAACTTGTAAGAAGTGTGTCCTACGACACTTTCTTTGGTTGTAAACCAGAAAAAAGGTTTTGTTTAATAAAATCCACTTTTGATCTCCCTGCGGAATGAAAATCTGTTTAAGAGCATAAAACAAGATGCTGTTGCCTTCACTTTCTTTAAAAAAGGTTTTGTTTAGGAAAATACTTTTGGTCTCTCTCGGGCTGGAAATCAGTTTAAGAGCATAAAACAAGATGTTGCTGCTTTGAGGCAGTAAAGTGATGAAAGCATCAGGTATTCATGAAAATGTCATCAAACTTGTAGAAGTGTGTCCTAGACACTTTCTTTGGTTGAAAACCCAGAAAAAAGGTTTTGTTTTAAAAAATCTTTTGATCTCTCTGCGGCTGAAAATCTGTTTAAGAGCATAAAAACAAGATGCTGTTGCTGCTTTGAGGCAGTAAAGTGATGAAAGCATCAGGTATTCATGAAAATGTCATCAAACTTGTAAGAAGTGTGTCCTAGACACTTTCTTTGTTGAAAACCAGAAAAAAAAGGTTTTGTTTAGGAAAATCCACTTTTTGATCTCCTTGCGGGCTGAAAATGTTTAAGAGCATAAAAACAAGATGTTGCTGCTTTGAGGCACTAAAAGTGATGAAAGCATCAGGTATTCATGAAAATGTCATCAAACTTGTAGAAGTGTGTCCTAAGACACTTTCTTTCGATGTAAACCCAGAAAAAAGGTTTTGTTTAGGGAAAATCAACTTTTGGTCTCTCTGCGGGCTGGAAATAAGTTTAAGAGCATAAAAACAAGATGTTGCTGCTTTGAGGCAGTAAAGTGATGAAAGCATCAGGTATTCATGAAAATGTCATCAAACTTGTAGAAGTGTGTCCTACGACACTTTCTTTGGTTGAAAACCCAGAAAAAAGGTTTTGTTTAATAAAATCCACGTTTGATCTCCCTGCGGAATGAAAATCTGTTTAAGAGCATAAAACAAGATGTTGCTGCCTTGAGGCACTAAAAGTGATGAAAGCATCAGGTATTCATGAAAATGTCATCAAACTTGTAGAAGTGTGTCCTAAGACACTTTCTTTGGTTAAACCAGAAAAAAAGGTTTTGTTTAGGAAAATCAACTTTTGGTCTTCTGCGGGCTGGAAATCAGTTTAAGAGCAAAAACAAGATGTTGCTGCTTTGAGGCAGTAAAGTGATGAAAGCATCAGTGATTTATGAAAATGTCATCAAACTTGTAAGAAGTGTTTCCTACGACACTTTCTTTGGTTGAAAACCCAGAAAAAAGGTTTTGTTTAATAAAATCCACGTTTGATCTCCCTGCGGAATGAAAAATCTGTTTAAGAGCATAAAAACAAGATGCTGTTGCCTTGAGGCACTAAAGTGATGAAAGCATCAGGTATTCATGAAAATGTCATCAAATTTGTAAGAAGTGTGTCCTAAGACACTTTCTTTGGTTGTAATTCCAGAAAAAAGGTTTTGTTTAGGAAAATCCACTTTTGGTCTCTCTGCGAGCTGGAAATCAGTTTAAGAGCATAAAAACAAGATGTTGCTGCTTTGAGGCAGTAAAGTGATGAACGCATCAGGTATTCATGAAAATGTCATCAAACTTGTAAGAAGTGTGTCCTACGACACTTTCTTTGGTTGAAAACCCAGAAAAAAGGTTTTGTTTAATAAAATCCTTTGATCTCTCTGCGGGCTGAAAATCTGTTTAAGAGCATAAAACAAGATGTGTTGCTTTGAGGCACTAAAGTGATGAAAGCATCAGGTATTCATGAAAATGTCATCAAACTTGTAGAAGTGTGTCCTAAGACACTTTCTTTGGTTGAAATTCAAAAAAAAGGTTTTGTTTAGGAAAATCCACTTTTGGATCTAAATCAGTTTAAGAGCATAAAAACAAGATGTTGCTGCTTTGAGGCAGTAAAGTGATTTCATGAAAATGTCATCAAACTTGTAAGAAGTGTGTCCTAAGACACTTTCTTTGGTTGAAAAAAAAAGGTTTTGTTTAAGAAAAATCACTTTTCTCCCTCAAATCTGTTTAAGCATAAAAACAAGATGTTGCTGCTTTGAGGCACTAAAGTGATAAAGCATCAGGTATTCATGAAAATGTCATCAAACTTGTAAGAAGTGTGTCCTAAGACACTTTCTTTGGTTGAAAAACCAGAAAAAAGGTTTTGTTTAGAAAATTAACTTTTGATCTCCTGCGGGCTGGAAATAAGTTTAAGAGCATAAAAACAAGATGTTGCTGCTTTGAGGCAGTAAAGTGATGAACGCATCAGGTATTCATGAAAATGTCATCAAACTTGTAGAAGTGTGTCCTAAGACACTTTCTTTGGTGAAAAACCAGAAAAAAAGGTTTTGTTTAGGAAAATCAACTTTTGGTCTCTCTGCGGGCTGGAAATAAGTTTAAGAGCATAAAAACAAAGATGTTGGTGCTTTGAGGCAGTAAAGTGATGAAAGCATCAGTGATTCATGAAAATGTCATCAAACTTGTAAGAAGTGTGTCCTACGACACTTTCTTTGGTTGAAACCCAGAAAAAAGGTTTTGTTTAGTAAAATCCGTTTGATCTCCCTGCGGAATGAAAATCTGTTTAAGAGCATAAAAACAAGATGCTTTGCTTCTTGAGGTACTAAAGTGATGAAAGCATCAGGTATTCATGAAAATGTCATCAAACTTGTAGAAGTGTGTCCCAAGACACTTTCTTTGGTTGTAAACCCAGAAAAAAAGGTTTTGTTTAGGAAAATCAACTTTTGGTCTCTCTGCGGGCTGGAAATCAGTTTAAGAGCATAACATCAAGATGTTGCTGCTTTGAGGCAGTAAAGTGATGAAAGCATCAGTGATTCATGAAAATGTCATCAAACTTGTAAGAAGTGTGTCCTATGACACTTGCTTTTGTTGAAAACCCAGAAAAAAGGTTTTGTTTAATAAAATCCACGTTTGATCTCCCTGCGGAATGAAAATCTGTTTAAGAGCATAAAAACAAGATGCTGTTGCTTCTTGAGGCACTAAAGTGATGAAAGCATCAGGTATTCATGAAAATGTCATCAAACTTCAAGAAGTGTGTCCTAAGACACTTTCTTTGGTTGTAATTCAGAAAAAAAAAGGTTTTGTTTAGGAAAATCACTTTTGGTCTCTCTGCGGGCTGGAAATCAGTTTAAGAGCATAAAAACAAGATGTTGCTGCTTTGAGGCAGTAAAGTGATGAAAGCATCAGTGATTCATGAAAATGTCATCAAACTTGTAAGAAGTGTGTCCTGACACTTTCTTTGGTTGAAAACCAGAAAAAAGGTTTTGTTTAATAAAATCACGTTTGATCTCCCTGCGGGCTGGAAAATCTGTTTAAGAGCATAAAACAAGATGTTGTTGCCTTGAGGCACTAAAGTGATGAAAGCATCAGGTATTCATGAAAATGTCATCAAACTTGTAGAAGTGTGTCCTAAGACACTTTCTTTGTTGTAACCCAGAAAAAAGGTTTTGTTTAGGAAAATCCACTTTTGGTCTCTCTGCGGGCTGGAAATCAGTTTAAGAGCATAAAAACAAGATGTTGCTGCTTTGAGGCAGTAAAGTGATGAAAGCATCAGGTATTCATGAAAATGTCATCAAACCTGTAAGAAGTGTGTCCTAAGACACTTTCTTTGGTTGAAAACCAGAAAAAAGGTTTTGTTTAGGAAAATCCACTTTTGATCTCCCTGCGGGCTGAAATCTGTTTAAGAGCATAAAAACAAGATGTTGCTGCTTTGAGGCAGTAAAGTGATGAAAGCATCAGGTATTCATGAAAATGTCATCAAACTTGTAGAAGTGTGTCCTACGACACTTTCTTTGGTTGTAAACCAGAAAAAAGGTTTTGTTTAGGAAAATCAACTTTTGGTCTCTGCGGGCTGGAAAATCTCAGTTTAAGAGCATAAAAACAAGATGTTGCTGCTTTGAGGCACTAAAGTGATGAAAGCATCAGGTATTCATGAAAATGTCATCAAACTTGTAAGAAGTGTGTCCTAAGACACTTTCTTTGGTTGAAAAAGAAAAAAGGTTTTGTTTAGGAAAATCCTTTTGGTCTCTCTGCGGGCTGGAAATCTGTTTAAGAGCATAAAAACAAGATGTTGCTGTTTTGAGTCAGTAAAGTGATGAAAGCATCAGGTATTCATGAAAATGTCATCAAACTTGTAGAAGTGTGTCCTCGACACTTTCTTTGGTTGAAAACCCAGAAAAAGGTTTTGTTTATAAAATCCACGTTTGATCTCCCTGGGGCTGAAAATCTGTTTAAGAGCAAAAACAAGATGTTGCTTCTTTGAGGTACTAAAGTGATGAAAGCATCAGGCATTCATGAAAATGTCATCAAACTTGTAAGAAGTGTGTCCGAAGACACTTTCTTTGGTTGAAAACCAGAAAAAAGGTTTTGTTTAGGAAAATTAACTTTTGGTCTCTCTGCGGGCTGGAAATAAGTTTAAGAGCATAAAAACAAGATGTTGCTGCTTTGAGGCAGTAAAGTGATGAAAGCATCAGGTATTCATGAAAATGTCATCAAACTTGTAGAAGTGTGTCCTACGACACTTTCTTTGGTTGAAAACCAGAAAAAAGGTTTTTGTTTAATAAAAATCACGTTTGATCTCCCTGCGGAATGAAAATCTGTTTAAGAGCATAAAAACAAGATGCTGTTGCCTTGAGGCACTAAAGTGATGAAAGCATCAGGTATTCATGAAAATGTCATCAAATTTGTAAGAAGTGTGTCCTAAGACACTTTCTTTGGTTGTAATTCAGAAAAAGGTTTTGTTTAGGAAAATCCCTTTTGAACTCTCTGCGAGCTGGAAATCAGTTTAAGAGCATAAAAACAAGATGTTGCTGCTTTGAGGCAGTAAAGTGATGAACGCATCAGGTATTCATGAAAATGTCATCAAACTTGTAAGAAGTGTGTCCTACGACACTTTCTTTGGTTGAAAACCCAGAAAAAAGGTTTTGTTTAGTAAAACCCACGTTTGATCTCCCTGCGGGCTGAAAATCTGTTTAAGAGCATAAAAACAAGATGCTGTTGCCTTGAGGCACTAAAGTGATAGAAGCATCAGGCATTCATAAAAATGTCATCAAACCTGAAAGGAGTGTGTCCTAAGAACTTTTCTTTGGTTGTAAACCAGAAAAAAGGTTTTGTTTAGGAAAATCAACTTTTGGTCTCTCTGCGGGCTGGAAATCAGTTTAAGAGCATAAAACAAGATGTTGCTGCTTTGAGGCAGTAAAGTGATGAAAGCATCAGGTATTCATGAAAATGTCATCAAACTTGTAGAAGTGTGTCCTACGACACTTTCTTTGGTTGAAAACCCAGAAAAAAGGTTTTGTTTAGGAAAATCAACTTTTGGTCTCTCTGCGGGCTGGAAATCTGTTTAAGAGCATACAAACAAGATGCTGTTGCCTTGAGGCACTAAAGTGATGAAAGCATCAGGTATTCATGAAAATGTCATCAAATTTGTAAGAAGTGTGTCCTAAGACACTTTCTTTGGTTGTAATTCCAGAAAAAAGGTTTTGTTTAGGAAAATCCACTTTTGGTCTCTCTGCGAGCTGGAAATCAGTTTAAGAGCATAAAAACAAGATGTTGCTGCTTTGAGGCAGTAAAGTGATGAACGCATCAGGTATTCATGAAAATGTCATCAAACTTGTAGAAGTGTGTCCTAAGACACTTTCTTTGGTTGTAAACCCAGAAAAAAGGTTTTGTTTAGGAAAATCAACTTTTGGTCTCTCTGCGGGCTGGAAATCAGTTTGAGCATAAAAACAAGATGTTGCTGCTTTGAGGCAGTAAAGTGATGAAAGCATCAGTGATTCATGAAAATGTCATCAAACTTGTAAGAAGTGTGTCCTACGACACTTTCTTTGGTTGAAAACCCAGAAAAAAGGTTTTGTTTAGTAAAATCCACGTTTGATCTCCCTGCGGGCTGAAAATCTGTTTAAGAGCATAAAAACAAGATGTTGCTTCTTTGAGGTACTAAAGTGATGAAAGCATCAGGTATTCATGAAAATGTCATCAAACTTGTAGAAGTGTGTCCTAAGACACTTTCTTTGGTTGTAAACCCAGAAAAAAAGGGTTTGTTTAGGAAAATCAACTTTTGGTCTCTCTGCGGGCTGGAAATCAGTTTAAGAGCATAAAAACAAGATGTTGCTGCTTTGAGGCAGTAAAGTGATGAAAGCATCAGTGATTCATGAAAATGTCATCAAACTTGTAAGAAGTGTGTCCTACGACACTTTCTTTGGTTGAAAACCCAGAAAAAAGGTTTTGTTTAATAAAATCCACGTTTGATCTCCCTGGAATGAAAATCTGTTTAAGAGCATAAAAACAAGATGCTGTTGCCTTGACGCACTAAAGTGATGAAAGCATCAGGTATTCATGAAAATGTCATCAAACTTGTAAGAAGTGTGTCCTACGACACTTTCTTTGGTTGAAAACCCAGAAAAAAGGTTTTGTTTAGTAAAATCCACGTTTGATCTCCCTGCGGGCTGAAAATCTGTTTAAGAGCATAAGAACAAGATGTTGCTGCTTTGAGGCACTAAAGTGATGAAAGCATCAGGCATTCATGAAAATGTCATTAAACTTGTAAGAAGTGTGTCCTACGACACTTTCTTTGGTTGAAAACCCAGAAAAAAGGTTTTGTTTAGGAAAATCAACTTTTGGTCTCTCTGCGGGCTGGAAATCAGTTTGAGCATGAAAACAAGATGTTGCTGCTTTGAGGCAGTAAAGTGATGAAAGCATCAGGTATTCATGAAAATGTCATCAAACTTGTAGAAGTGTGTCCTACGACACTTTCTTTGGTTGAAAACCAAAAAAAGGTTTTGTTTAATAAAATCCACGTTTGATCTCCCTGCGGAATGAAAATCTGTTTAAGAGCATAAAAACAAGATGCTGTTGCCTTGAGGCACTAAAGTGATGAAAGCATCAGGTATTCATGAAAATGTCATCAAACTTGTAGAAGTGTGTCCTAAGACACTTTCTTTCGATGTAAACCCAGAAAAAAGGTTTTGTTTAGGAAAATCAACTTTTGGTCTCTCTGCGGGCTGGAAATCAGTTTAAGAGCATAAAAACAAGATGTTGCTGCTTTGAGGCAGTAAAGTGATGAAAGCATCAGTGATTCATGAAAATGTCATCAAACTTGTAAGAAGTGTGTCCTACGACACTTTCTTTGGTTGAAAACCCAGAAAAAAGGTTTTGTTTAATAAAATCCACGTTTGATCTCCCTGCGGAATGAAAATCTGTTTAAGAGCATAAAAACAAGATGCTGTTGCCTTGAGGCACTAAAGTGATGAAAGCATCAGGTATTCATGAAAATGTCATCAAACTTGTAGAAGTGTGTCCTAAGACACTTTCTTTGGTTGTAAACCCAGAAAAAAGGTTTTGTTTAGGAAAATCAACTTTTGGTCTCTCTGCGGGCTGGAAATCAGTTTAAGAGCATAAAAACAAGATGTTGCTGCTTTGAGGCAGTAAAGTGATGAAAGCATCAGGTATTCATGAAAATGTCATCAAACTTGTAAGAAGTGTGTCCTACGACACTTTCTTTGGTTGAAAACCCAGAAAAAAGGTTTTGTTTAGTAAAATCCACGTTTGATCTCCCTGCGGGCTGAAAATCTGTTTAAGAGCATAAAAACAAGATGTTGCTTCTTTGAGGTACTAAAGTGATGAAAGCATCAGGTATTCATGAAAATGTCATCAAACTTGTAGAAGTGTGTCCTAAGACACTTTCTTTGGTTGTAAACCCAGAAAAAAGGGTTTTTTTAGAAAATTAACTAAAAATTAATTTGGTCTCTGGGCTGGAAATAAGTTTAAGAGCATAAAAACAAGATATGTTGCTGCTTTGAGGCACTAAAGTGATGAAAGCATCAGGTATTCATGAAAATGTCATCAAACTTGTAAAGTGTGTCCTAGACACTTTCTTTGGTTGAAAAGAAAAAAGGTTTTGTTTAGGAAAAATCCACGTTTGATCTCTCTGCGGAATGAAAATCTGTTTAAGAGCATAAAAACAAGATGTTGCTGCTTTGAGGCAGTAAAGTGATGAAAGCATCAGGTATTCATGAAAATGTCATCAAACTTGTAAGAAGTGTGTCCTAAGACACTTTCTTTCTTTGTTGTAAAACCCAGAAAAAAAATGGTTTTGTTTAGGAAAATCAACTTTTGGTCTCTCTGCGGGCTGGAAATCAGTTTGAGCATAAAAACAAGATGTTGCTGCTTTGAGGCAGTAAAGTGATGAAAGCATCAGTGATTCATGAAATTGTCATCAAACTTGTAAGAAGTGTGTCGTACGACACTTTCTTTGGTTGGATACCCAGAGAAAAAGGTTTTGTTTAGTAAAATCCACGTTTGATCTCCCTGCGGGCTGAAAATCTGTTTAAGAGCATAAAAACAAGATGTTGCTTCTTTGAGGTACTAAAGTGATGAAAGCATCAGGTATTCATGAAAATGTCATCAAACTTGTAGAAGTGTGTCCTAAGACACTTTCTTTGGGTTGAAAACCAGAAAAAAAAGGTTTTGTTTAGGAAAATCAACTTTTGGTCTCTCTGCGGGCTGGAAATCAGTTTAAGAGCATAAAAACAAGATGTTGCTGCTTTGAGGCAGTAAAGTGATGAACGCATCAGGTATTCATGAAAATGTCATCAAACTTGTAGAAGTGTGTCCTACGACACTTTCTTTGGTTGTAAACCAGAAAAAAGGTTTTGTTTAATAAAATCACGTTTGATCTCCCTGCGGGCTGAAAATCTGTTTAAGAGCATAAAAACAAGATGCTGTTGCCTTGAGGCACTAAAGTGATAAAAGCATCAGGCATTCATGAAAATGTCATCAAACTTGTAAGAAGTGGTGTCCTAAGACACTTTCTTTGGTTG
>JAYMGU010000214.1:0-43631 GCA_036178185.1 Liparis tanakae
GAAAATGTCATCAAACTTGTAAGAAGTGTGTCCTAAGACACTTTCTTTGGTTGTAATTCCAGAAAAAAGGTTTTGTTTAGGAAAATCCACTTTTGGTCTCTCTGCGAGCTGGAAATCAGTTTAAGAGCATAAAAACAAGATGTTGCTGCTTTGAGGCAGTAAAGTGATGAAAGCATCAGGTATTCATGAAAATGTCATCAAACTTGTAAGAAGTGTGTCCTAAGACACTTTCTTTGGTTGTAAACCCAGAAAAAAGGTTTTGTTTAGGAAAATCAACTTTTGGTCTCTCTGCGGGCTGGAAATCAGTTTGAGCATGAAAACAAGATGTTGCTGCTTTGAGGCAGTAAAGTGATGAAAGCATCAGGTATTCATGAAAATGTCATCAAACTTGTAAGAAGTGTGTCCTACGACACTTTCTTTGGTTGAAAACCCAGAAAAAAGGTTTTGTTTAGTAAAATCCACTTTTGATCTCCCTGCGGGCTGAAAATCTGTTTAAGAGCATAAAAACAAGATGTTGCTGCTTTGAGGCACTAAAGTGATGAAAGCATCAGGTATTCATGAAAATGTCATCAAACTTGTAAGAAGTGTGTCCTAAGACACTTTCTTTGGTTGTAAACCCAGAAAAAAGGTTTTGTTTAGGAAAATCAACTTTTGGTCTCTCTGCGGGCTGGAAATCAGTTTAAGAGCATAAAAACAAGATGTTGCTGCTTTGAGGCAGTAAAGTGATGAAAGCATCAGGTATTCATGAAAATGTCATCAAACTTGTAAGAAGTGTGTCCTAAGACACTTTCTTTGGTTGTAAACCCAGAAAAAAGGTTTTGTTTAGAAAATCCACTTTTGGATCTCTCTATGGCTGGAAATCAGTTTAAGAGCATAAAAACAAGATGTTGCTGCTTTGAGGCAGTAAAGTGATGAAAGCATCAGGTATTCATGAAAATGTCATCAAACTTGTAAGAAGTGTGTCCTAAGACACTTTCTTTGGTTGTAAACCCAGAAAAAGGTTTTGTTTAGGAAAATCCACGTTTGATCTCTCTGCGGAATGAAAATCTGTTTAAGAGCATAAAAACAAGATGCTGTTGCCTTGAGGCAGTAAAGTGATGAAAGCATCAGGTATTCATGAAAATGTCATCAAATGTGTAAGAAGTGTGTCCTAAGACACTTTCTTTGGTTGAAAACCCAGGAAAAAGGTTTTGTTTAGGAAAATCCACTTTGGGCTCTCTGCGGGCTGGAAATCAGTTTAAGAGCATAAAAACAAGATGTTGCTGCCTTGAGGCAGTAAAGTGATGAAAGCATCAGGTATTCATGAAAATGTCATCAAACTTGTAAGAAGTGTGTCCTAAGACACTTTCTTTGGTTGTAAACCCAGAAAAAAGGTTTTGTTTAGGAAAATCCACTTTTGGTGTCTCTGCGGGCTGGAAATCAGTTTAAGAGCATAAAAACAAGATGTTGCTGCTTTGAGGCAGTAAAGTGATGAAAGCATCAGGTATTCATGAAAATGTCATCAAACTTGTAAGAAGTGTGTCCTAAGACACTTTCTTTGGTTATAAACCCAGAAAAAAGGTTTTGTTTAGGAAAATCCACTTTTGGTGTCTCTATTGGCTGGAAATCAGTTTAAGAGCATAAAAACAAGATGTTGCTGCCTTGAGGCAGTAAAGTGATGAAAGCATCAGGTATTCATGAAAATGTCATCAAACTTGTAGAAGTGTGTCCTAAGACACTTTCTTTGGTTGTAAACCCAGAAAAAAGGTTTTGTTTAGGAAAATCAACTTTTGGTCTCTCTGCGGGCTGGAAATCAGTTTAAGAGCATAAAAACAAGATGTTGCTGCTTTGAGGCAGTAAAGTGATGAAAGCATCAGTGATTCATGAAAATGTCATCAAACTTGTAAGAAGTGTGTCCTACGACACTTTCTTTGGTTGAAAACCCAGAAAAAAGGTTTTGTTTAATAAAATCCACGTTTGATCTCCCTGCGGAATGAAAATCTGTTTAAGAGCATAAAAACAAGATGCTGTTGCCTTGAGGCACTAAAGTGATGAAAGCATCAGGTATTCATGAAAATGTCATCAAATTTGTAAGAAGTGTGTCCTAAGACACTTTCTTTGGTTGTAATTCCAGAAAAAAGGTTTTGTTTAGGAAAATCCACTTTTGGTCTCTCTGCGAGCTGGAAATCAGTTTAAGAGCATAAAAACAAGATGTTGCTGCTTTGAGGCAGTAAAGTGATGAACGCATCAGGTATTCATGAAAATGTCATCAAACTTGTAAGAAGTGTGTCCTAAGACACTTTCTTTGGTTGTAAACCCAGAAAAAGGTTTTGTTTAGGAAAATCCACTTTTGGTCTCTCTGCGGGCTGGAAATCAGTTTAAGAGCATAAAAACAAGATGTTGCTGCTTTGAGGCAGTAAAGTGATGAAAGCATCAGGTATTCATGAAAATGTCATCAAACTTGTAAGAAGTGTGTCCTAAGACACTTTCTTTGGTTGTAAACCCAGAAAAAAGGTTTTGTTTAGGAAAATCCACTTTTGGTCTCTCTGCGAGCTGGAAATCAGTTTAAGAGCATGAAAACAAGATGTTGCTGCTTTGAGGCAGTATAGTGATGAAAGCATCAGGTATTCATGAAAATGTCATCAAACTTGTAAGAAGTGTGTCCTAAGACACTTTCTTTGGTTGAAAACCCAGAAAAAAGGTTTTGTTTAGGAAAATCCACTTTTGGTCTCTCTGCAGGCTGGAAAATCAGTTTAAGAGCATAAAACAAGATGTTGCTGCTTTGAGGCAGTAAAGTGATGAAAGCATCAGGTATTCATGAAAATGTCATCAAACTTGTAAGAAGTGTGTCCTACGACACTTTCTTTGGTTGTAAACCCAGAAAAAAGGTTTTGTTTAGGAAAATCCACTTGTGGTCTCTCTGCGGGCTGGAAATCAGTTTAAGAGCATAAAAACAAGATGTTGCTGCCTTGAGGCAGTAAAGTGATGAAAGCATCAGGTATTCATGAAAATGTCATCAAACTTGTAAGAAGTGTGTCCTAAGACACTTTCTTTGGTTGTAAACCCAGAAAAAAGGTTTTGTTTAGGAAAATCCACTTTTGATCTCTCTGCGGCTGGAAATCAGTTTAAGAGCATAAAAACAAGATGTTGCTGCCTTGAGGCAGTAAAGTGATGAAAGCATCAGGTATTCATGAAAATGTCATCAAACTTGTAAGAAGTGTGTCCTAAGACACTTTCTTTGTTGAAAACCCAGAAAAAAGGTTTTGTTTAGGAAAATCCACTTTGGTCTCTGCATGGCTGGAAATCAGTTTAAGAGCATAAAAACAAGATGTTGCTGCCTTTGAGGCAGTAAAGTGATGAAAGCATCAGGTATTCATGAAAATGTCATCAAACTTGTAAGAAGTGTGTCCTAAGACACTTTCTTTTGGTTGTAAACCCAGAAAAAAGGTTTTGTTTAGGAAAATCCACTTTGGTCTCTCTGCGGGCTGGAAATCAGTTTAAGAGCATAAAACAAGATGTTGCTGCTTTGAGGCAGTAAAGTGATGAAAGCATCAGGTATTCATGAAAATGTCATCAAACTTGTAAGAAGTGTGTCCTAAGACACTTTCTTTGGTTGTAAACCCAGAAAAAAGGTTTTGTTTAGGAAAATCAACTTTGGTCTCTCTGCGGCTGGAAATCAGTTTAAGAGCATAAAAACAAGATGTTGCTGCTTTGAGGCAGTAAAGTGATGAAAGCATCAGGTATTCATGAAAATGTCATCAAACTTGTAAGAAGTGTGTCCTAAGACACTTTCTTTGGTTGTAAACCCAGAAAAAAGGTTTTGTTTAGGAAAATCCACTTTGGATCTCTGCGGCTGGAAATCAGTTTAAGAGCATAAAAACAAGATGTTGCTGCCTTGAGGCAGTAAAGTGATGAAAGCATCAGGTATTCATGAAAATGTCATCAAACTTGTAAGAAGTGTGTCCTAAGACACTTTCTTTGGTTGTAAACCCAGAAAAAAGGTTTTGTTTAGGAAAATCCACTTTTGGTCTCTCTGCGGGCTGGAAATCAGTTTAAGAGCATAAAACAAGATGTTGCTGCCTTGAGGCAGTAAAGTGATGAAAGCATCAGGTATTCATGAAAATGTCATCAAACTTGTAAGAAGTGTGTCCTAAGACACTTTCTTTGGTTGAAAACCCAGAAAAAAAGGTTTTGTTTAGGAAAATCCACTTTTGGTCTCTCCCGGGCTGAAAATCAGTTTAAGAGCATAAAAACAAGATGTTGCTGCCTTGAGGCAGTAAAGTGATGAAAGCATCAGGTATTCATGAAAATGTCATCAAACTTGTAAGAAGTGTGTCCTAAGACACTTTCTTTGGTTGTAAACCCAGAAAAAAGGTTTTGTTTAGGAAAATCCACTTTTGGTCCCTGCGGGCTGGAAATCAGTTTAAGAGCATTAAAACAAGATGTTGCTGCTTTGAGGCAGTAAAGTGATGAAAGCATCAGGTATTCATGAAAATGTCATCAAACTTGTAAGAAGTGTGTCCTAAGACACTTTCTTTTGTTGTAAACACAGAAAAAAGGTTTTGTTTAGGAAAAATCCACTTTTTGGTCTCTCTGGGCTGGAAATCAGTTTAAGAGCATAAAAACAAGATGTTGCTGCCTTTGAGGCAGTAAAGTGATGAAAGCATCAGGTATTCATGAAAATGTCATCAAACTTGTAAGAAGTGTGTCCTAAGACACTTTCTTTGGTTGTAAACCCAGAAAAAAGGTTTTGTTTAGGAAAATCCACTTTGGTCTCTCTGCGGGTGGAAATCAGTTTAAGAGCATAAAGACAAGATGTTGCTGCCTTTGAGGCAGTAAAGTGATGAAAGCATCAGGTATTCATGAAAATGTCATCAAACTTGTAAGAAGTGTGTCCTAAGACACTTTCTTTGGTTGAAACCCAGAAAAAGGTTTTGTTTAGGAAAATCCACTTTTGATCTCCCTGCGGGCTGAAAATCTGTTTAAGAGCATAAAAACAAGATGTTGCTGCCCTTTGAGGCAGTAAAGTGATGAAAGCATCAGGTATTCATGAAAATGTCATCAAACTTGTAAGAAGTGTGTCCTAAGACACTTTCTTTGGTTGTAAACCCAGAAAAAAGGTTTTGTTTAGGAAAATCCACTTTTGGTCTCTCTGCGGGCTGGAAATCAGTTTAAGAGCATAAAAACAAGATGTTGCTGCCTTGAGGCAGTAAAGTGATGAAAGCATCAGGTATTCATGAAAATGTCATCAAACTTGTAAGAAGTGTGTCCTAAGACACTTTCTTTGGTTGTAAACCCAGAAAAAGGTTTTGTTTAGGAAAATCCACTTTTGGTCTCTGCGGGCTGGAAATCAGTTTAAGAGCATAAAAACAAGATGTTGCTGCTTTGAGGCAGTAAAGTGATGAAAGCATCAGGTATTCATGAAAATGTCATCAAACTTGTAAGAAGTGTGTCCTAAGACACTTTGTTTGGTTGTAGACCCAGAAAAAAGGTTTTGTTTAGGAAAATCCACTTTTGGTCTCTCTGCGGGCTGGAAATCAGTTTAAGAGCATAAAAACAAGATGTTGCTGCCTTGAGGCAGTAAAGTGATGAAAGCATCAGGTATTCATGAAAATGTCATCAAACTTGTAAGAAGTGTGTCCTAAGACACTTTCTTTGGTTGTAAACCCAGAAAAAAGTTTTGTTTAGAAAATCCACTTTTGGTCTCTGCTAGGGCTGGAAATCAGTTTAAGAGCATAAAAACAAGATGTTGCTGCTTTGAGGCAGTAAAGTGATGAAAGCATCAGGTATTCATGAAAATGTCATCAAACTTGTAAGAAGTGTGTCCTAAGACACTTTCTTTTGTTGAAAACCCAGAAAAAAGGTTTTGTTTAGGAAAATCCACTTTTGGTTGATCTCTATGGCTGGAAATCAGTTTAAGAGCATAAAAACAAGATGCTGCTGCCTTTGAGGCAGTAAAGTGATGAAAGCATCAGGTATTCATGAAAATGTCATCAAACTTGTAAGAAGTGTGTCCTAAGACACTTTCTTTGGTTGTAAACCAGAGAAAAAGGTTTTGTTTAGGAAAATCCACTTTTGTGTCTCTGCGGCTGGAAATCAGTTTAAGAGCATAAAAACAAGATGTTGCTGCTTGAGGCAGTAAAGTGATGAAAGCATCAGGTATTCATGAAAATGTCATCAAACTTGTAAGAAGAGTGTCCTAAGACACTTTCTTTGGTTGTAAACCCAGAAAAAGGTTTTGTTTAGAAAATCCACTTTTGGTCTCTCTGCGGGCTGGAAATCAGTTTAAGAGCATAAAACAAGATGTTGCTGCTTGAGGCAGTAAAGTGATGAAAGCATCAGGTATTCATAAAAATGTCATCAAACTTGTAAGAAGTGTGTCCTAAGACACTTTCTTTGGTTGTAAACCCAGAAAAAAGGTTTTGTTTAGGAAAATCCACTTTGGTCTCTCCTGCGGCTGGAAATCAGTTTAAGAGCATATAAAACAAGATGTTGCTGCTTTGAGGCAGTAAAGTGATGAAAGCATCAGGTATTCATGAAAATGTCATCAAACTTGTAAGAAGTGTGTCCTAAGACACTTTTGGTTGTAAACCCAGAAAAAGGTTTTGTTTAGGAAAATCCACTTTTGGTCTCTGCGGGCTGGAAATCAGTTTAAGAGCATAAAAACAAGATGTTGCTGCTTTGAGCCAGTAAAGTGATGAAAGCATCAGGTATTCATGAAAATGTCATCAAACTTGTAAGAAGTGTGTCCTAAGACACTTTCTTTTGGTTGTAAACCCAGAAAAAAGGTTTTGTTTAGAAAATCCACTTTGGTCTCTCTGCGGGCTGAAAATCAGTTTAAGAGCATAAAAACAAGATGTTGCTGCCTTGAGGCAGTAAAGTGATGAAAGCATCAGGTATTCATGAAAATGTCATCAAACTTGTAAGAAGTGTGTCCTAAGACACTTTCTGTTTGTAAACCCAGAAAAAAGGTTTTGTTTAGGAAAATCCACTTTTGGTGTCTCTGCGGGCTGGAAATCAGTTTAAGAGCATAAAACAAAGATGTTGCTGCTTTGAGGCAGTAAAGTGATGAAAGCATCAGGTATTCATGAAAATGTCATCAAACTTGTAAGAAGTGTGTCCTAAGACACTTTCTTTGTTATAAACCCAGAAAAAAGGTTTTGTTTAGGAAAATCCACTTTTGGTGTCTCTGCGGGCTGGAAATCAGTTTAAGAGCATAAAAACAAGATGTTGCTGCCTTGAGGCAGTAAAGTGATGAAAGCATCAGGTATTCATGAAAATGTCATCAAACTTGTAAGAAGTGTGTCCTAAGACACTTTCTTTGGTTATAAACCCAGAAAAAAGGTTTTGTTTAGGAAAATCCACTTTTGGTGTCTCTGCGGGCTGAAAATCAGTTTAAGAGCATAAAAACAAGATGTTGCTGCTTTGAGGCAGTAAAGTGATGAAAGCATCAGGTATTCATGAAAATGTCATCAAACTTGTAAGAAGTGTGTCCTAAGACACTTTCTTTGGTTGTAAACCCAGAAAAAAGGTTTTGTTTAGGAAAATCCACTTTTGGTGTCTCTGCTGGAAATCAGTTTAAGAGCATAAAAACAAGATGTTGCTGCTTTGAGGCAGTAAAGTGATGAAAGCATCAGGTATTCATGAAAATGTCATCAAACTTGTAAGAAGTGTGTCCTAAGACACTTTCTTGTTGTAAACCCAGAAAAAAGGTTTTGTTTAGGAAAATCCACTTTGGTCTCTCTGCGGGCTGGAAATCAGTTTAAGAGCATAAAAACAAGATGTTGCTGCTTTGAGGCAGTAAAGTGATGAAAGCATCAGGTATTCATGAAAATGTCATCAAACTTGTAAGAAGTGTGTCCTAAGACACTTTCTTTTGGTTGTAAACCCAGAAAAAAGGTTTTGTTTAGGAAAATCCACTTTGGTCTCTCTGGCTGGAAATCAGTTTAAGAGCATAAAACAAGATGTTGCTGCTTTGAGGCAGTAAAGTGATGAAAGCATCAGGTATTCATGAAAATGTCATCAAACTTGTAAGAAGTGTGTCCTAAGACACTTCTTTGGTTGAAACCCAGAAAAAAGGTTTTGTTAAATCCACTTTAAACCAGAAAAAAGGTTTTGTTTAGGAAAATCCACTTTTGTCTCTCTCGGGCTGGAAATCAGTTTAAGAGCATAAAAACAAGATGTTGCTGCTTTGAGGCAGTAAAGTGATGAAAGCATCAGGTATTCATGAAAATGTCATCAAACTTGTAAGAAGTGTGTCCTAAGACACTTTCTTTGGTTGTAAACCCAGTAAAAAGGTTTTGTTTAGTAAAATCCACTTTGATCTCTCTGCGGGCTGGAAATCAGTTTAAGAGCATAAAAACAAGATGTTGCTGCCTTGAGGCAGTAAAGTGATGAAAGCATCAGGTATTCATGAAAATGTCATCAAACTTGTAAGAAGTGTGTCCTAAGACACTTTCTTTGGTTGAAAACCCAGAAAAAAGGTTTTGTTTAGGAAAATCCACTTTTGGTCTCTCTTGCTGGAAAATCAGTTTAAGAGCATAAAAACAAGATGTTGCTGCTTTGAGGCAGTAAAGTGATGAAAGCATCAGGTATTCCATGAAAATGTCATCAAACTTGTAAGAAGTGTGTCCTAAGACACTTTCTTTGTTGTAAACCCAGAAAAAGGTTTTGTTTAGGAAAATCCACTTTTGGTCTCTCTGCGGCTGGAAATCAGTTTAAGAGCATAAAAACAAGATGTTGCTGCCTTGAGGCAGTAAAGTGATGAAAGCATCAGGTATTCATGAAAATGTCATCAAACTTGTAAGAAGTGTGTCCTAAGACACTTTCTTTGTTTGAAAACCCAGAAAAAAGGTTTTGTTTAGGAAAATCAACTTTTGGTCTCTGCGGGCTGGAAATCAGTTTAAGAGCATAAAAACAAGATGTTGCTGCTTTGAGGCAGTAAAGTGATGAAAGCATCAGGTATTCATGAAAATGTCATCAAACTTGTAAGAAGTGTGTCCTAAGACACTTTCTTTGGTTGTAAACCCAGAAAAAAGGTTTTGTTTAGGAAAATCCACTTTGGTCTCTCTGTGGCTGGAAATCAGTTTAAGAGCATAAAAACAAGATGTTGCTGCTTTGAGGCAGTAAAGTGATGAAAGCATCAGGTATTCATGAAAATGTCATCAAACTTGTAAGAAGTGTGTCCTAAGACACTTTCTTTGGTTGAAAACCCAGAAAAAAGGTTTTGTTTAGTAAAATCCACTTGTGGTCTCTCTGCGGGCTGGAGATCAGTTTAAGAGCATAAGAACAAGATGGTGCTGCTTTGAGGCAGTAAAGTGATGAAAGCATCAGGTATTCATGAAAATGTCATCAAACTTGTAAGAAGTGTGTCCTAAGACACTTTCTTTGGTTGTAAACCCAGAAAAAGGTTTTGTTTAGGAAAATCCACTTTTGGTCTCTCTGCGGGCTGGAAATCAGTTTAAGAGCATAAAAACAAGATGTTGCTGCTTTGAGGCAGTAAAGTGATGAAAGCATCAGGTATTCATGAAAATGTCATCAAACTTGTAAGAAGTGTGTCCTAAGACACTTTCTTTGTTATAAACCCAGAAAAAAGGTTTTGTTTAGGAAAATCCACTTTTGGTCTCTCTGCGGGCTGGAAATCAGTTTAAGAGCATAAAAACAAGATGTTGCTGCCTTGAGGCAGTAAAGTGATGAAAGCATCAGGTATTCATGAAAATGTCATCAAACTTGTAAGAAGTGTGTCCTAAGACACTTTTGTTATAAACCCAGAAAAAAATTTGTTTAGGAAAATCCACTTTTGTGTCTCTGCGCGGCTGGAAATCAGTTTAAGAGCATAAAAACAAGATGTTGCTGCCTTGAGGCAGTAAAGTGATGAAAGCATCAGGTATTCATGAAAATGTCATCAAACTTGTAAGAAGTGTGTCCTAAGACACTTTCTGTTTGTAAACCCAGAAAAAAGGTTTTGTTTAGGAAAATCCACTTTTGGTGTCTCTGCGGCTGGAAATCAGTTTAAGAGCATAAAAACAAGATGTTGCTGCCTTGAGGCAGTAAAGTTATGAAAGCATCAGGTATTCATGAAAATGTCATCAAACTTGTAAGAAGTGTGTCCTAAGACACTTTCTTTGGTTATAAACCCAGAAAAAAGGTTTTGTTTAGGAAAATCCACGTTTGGTCTCTCTGCGAGCTGGAAATCAGTTTAAGAGCATAAAACAAGATGTTGCTGCTTTGAGGCAGTAAAGTGATGAAAGCATCAGGTATTCATGAAAATGTCATCAAACTTGTAAGAAGTGTGTCCTAAGACACTTTCTTTGTTATGAAACCCAGAAAAAAGGTTTTGTTTAGGAAAATCCACTTTTGGTCTCTCTGGCTGAAAATCAGTTTAAGAGCATAAAAACAAGATGTTGCTGCCTTGAGGCAGTAAAGTGATGAAAGCATCAGGTATTCATGAAAATGTCATCAAACTTGTAAGAAGTGTGTCCTAAGACACTTTCTTTGTTTGTAAACCCAGAAAAAAAGGTTTTGTTTAGGAAAATCCACTTTTGGTGTCTCTGCGGGCTGGAAATCAGTTTAAGAGCATAAAAACAAGATGCTGCTGCCTTGAGGCAGTAAAGTGATGAAAGCATCAGGTATTCATGAAAATGTCATCAAACTTGTAAGAAGTGTGTCCTAAGACACTTTTGTTTGTAAACCCAGAAAAAAGGTTTTGTTTAGGAAAATCCACTTTGGTGTCTCTGCGGGCTGGAAATCAGTTTAAGAGCATAAAAACAAGATGTTGCTGCCTTGAGGCAGTAAAGTGATGAAAGCATCAGGTATTCATGAAAATGTCATCAAACTTGTAAGAAGTGTGTCCTAAGACACTTTCTTTGGTTATAAACCCAGAAAAAAGGTTTTGTTTAGGAAAATCCACTTGTGGTGTCTCTGCGGCTGGAAATCAGTTTAAGAGCATAAAAACAAGATGTTGCTGCCTTGAGGCAGTAAAGTGATGAAAGCATCAGGTATTCATGAAAATGTCATCAAACTTGTAAGAAGTGTGTCCTAAGACACTTTCTTTGGTTGTAAACCCAGAAAAAAGGTTTTGTTTAGGAAAATCCACTTTTGGTGTCTCTGCGGGCTGGAAATCAGTTTAAGAGCATAAAAACAAGATGTTGCTGCTTTGAGGCAGTAAAGTGATGAAAGCATCAGGTATTCATGAAAATGTCATCAAACTTGTAAGAAGTGTGTCCTAAGACACTTTCTTTGGTTGTAAACCCAGAAAAAAGGTTTTGTTTAGGAAAATCCACTTTTGGTCTCTCTGCGGGCTGGAAATCAATTTGAGCATGAAAACAAGATGTTGCTGCTTGAGGCAGTAAAGTGATGAAAGCATCAGGTATTCATGAAAATGTCATCAAACTTGTAAGAAGTGTGTCCTAAGACACTTTCTTTGTTGTAAACCCAGAAAAAGGTTTTGTTTAGGAAAATCCACTTTTGGTCTCTCTGCGGGCTGGAAAATCAGTTTAAGAGCATAAAACAAGATGTTGCTGCTTTGAGGCAGTAAAGTGATGAAAGCATCAGGTATTCATGAAAATGTCATCAAACTTGTAAGAAGTGTGTCCTAAGACACTTTCTTTTGGTTGAAAACCCAGAAAAAAGGTTTTGTTTAGGAAAATCCACTTTTGGTTGATCTCTGCGGCTGGAAATCAGTTTAAGAGCATAAAAACAAGATGCTGCTGCCTTGAGGCAGTAAAGTGATGAAAGCATCAGGTATTCATGAGAATGTCATCAAACTTGTAAGAAGTGTGTCCTAAGACACTTTCTTTGGTTGTAAACCCAGAAAAAAGGTTTTGTTTAGGAAAATCCACTTTTGGTCTCTCTGCGGGCTGGAAATCAGTTTAAGAGCATAAAAACAAGATGTTGCTGCTTTGAGGCAGTAAAGTGATGAAAGCATCAGGTATTCATGAAAATGTCATCAAACTTGTAAGAAGTGTGTCCTAAGACACTTTCTTTGGTTGTAAACCCAGAAAAAAGGTTTTGTTTAGGAAAATCCACTTTTAGTGTCTCTGCGGGCTGGAAATCAGTTTAAGAGCATAAAAACAAGATGTTGCTGCCTTGAGGCAGTAAAGTGATGAAAGCATCAGGTATTCATGAAAATGTCATCAAACTTGTAAGAAGTGTGTCCTAAGACACTTTCTTTGTTGTAAACCCAGAAAAAAGGTTTTGTTTAGGAAAATCCACTTTTGGTGTCTCTGCGGGCTGGAAATCAGTTTAAGAGCATAAAACAAGATGTTGCTGCCTTGAGGCAGTAAAGTGATGAAAGCATCAGGTATTCATGAAAATGTCATCAAACTTGTAAGAAGTGTGTCCTAAGACACTTTCTTTGGTTATAAACCCAGAAAAAAGGTTTTGTTTAGGAAAATCCACTTTTGGTGTCTCTGCGGGCTGGAAATCAGTTTAAGAGCATAAAAACAAGATGTTGCTGCCTTGAGGCAGTAAAGTGATGAAAGCATCAGGTATTCATGAAAATGTCATCAAACTTGTAAGAAGTGTGTCCTAAGACACTTTCTTTGTTTGTAAACCCAGAAAAAAGGTTTTGTTTAGGAAAATCCACTTTTGGTGTCTCTGCGGGCTGGAAATCAGTTTAAGAGCATAAAAACAAGATGTTGCTGCTTTGAGGCAGTAAAGTGATGAAAGCATCAGGTATTCATGAAAATGTCATCAAACTTGTAAGAAGTGTGTCCTAAGACACTTTCTTTGGTTGTAAACCCAGAAAAAAGGTTTTGTTTAGGAAAATCCACTTTTGGTCTCTCTGCGGGCTGGAAATCAGTTTAAGAGCATAAAACAAGATGTTGCTGCCTTGAGGCAGTAAAGTGATGAAAGCATCAGGTATTCATGAAAATGTCATCAAACTTGTAAGAAGTGTGTCCTAAGACACTTTCTGTTTGTAAACCCAGAAAAAAGGTTTTGTTTAGGAAAATCCACTTTTGGTGTCTCTGCGGGCTGGAAATCAGTTTAAGAGCATAAAAACAAGATGTTGCTGCCTTGAGGCAGTAAAGTGATGAAAGCATCAGGTATTCATGAAAATGTCATCAAACTTGTAAGAAGTGTGTCCTAAGACACTTTCTTGTTTGTAAACCCAGAAAAAAGGTTTTGTTTAGGAAAATCCACTTTGGTCTCTGCGGGCTGGAAATCAGTTTAAGAGCATAAAACAAGATGTTGCTGCTTTGAGGCAGTAAAGTGATGAAAGCATCAGGCATGCATGAAAACGTCATCAAACTTGTAACAAGTGTGTGCTAAGACATATCTTTTGGTTATAAACCCAGAAAAAAGGTTTTGTTTAGGAAAATCCTCTTTTGGTGCCTCTGGGGGCTGGAAATCACTTTAAGAGCATAAAAACAAGATGTTGCTGCCTTGAGGCAGTAAAGTGATGAAAGCATCAGGTATTCATGAAAATGTCATCAAACTTGTAAGAAGTGTGTCCTAAGACACTTTCTTTGGTTATAAACCCAGAAAAAAGGTTTTGTTTAGGAAAATCCACTTTTGGTGTCTCTTGCGGGCTGGAAATCAGTTTAAGAGCATAAAAACAAGATGTTGCTGCCTTTGAGGCAGTAAAGTGATGAAAGCATCAGGTATTCATGAAAATGTCATCAAACTTGTAAGAAGTGTGTCCTAAGACACTTTCTTTGGTTGGAAACGGCCAAAAGAGGTTTTGTTTAGGAAAATCCACTTTTGGTGTCTCTGCGGGCTGGAAATCAGTTTAAGAGCATAAAAACAAGATGTTGCTGCCTTGAGGCAGTAAAGTGATGAAAGCATCAGGTATTCATGAAAATGTCATCAAACTTGTAAGAAGTGTGTCCTAAGACACTTTCTTTGGTTATAAACCCAGAAAAAAGGTTTTGTTTTAGGAAAATCCACTTTGGTCTCTCTGGCTGGAAATCAGTTTAAGAGCATAAAAACAAGATGTTGCTGCCTTGAGGCAGTAAAGTGATGAAAGCATCAGGTATTCATGAAAATGTCATCAAACTTGTAAGAAGTGTGTCCTAAGACACTTTCTTTGGTTATAAACCCAGAAAAAGGTTTTGTTTAGGAAAATCCACTTTGGTCTCTCTGCGGGCTGGAAATCAGTTTAAGAGCATAAAAACAAGATGTTGCTGCCTTGAGGCAGTAAAGTGATGAAAGCATCAGGTATTCATGAAAATGTCATCAAACTTGTAAGAAGTGTGTCCTAAGACACTTTCTTTGTGTAAACCCAGAAAAAAGGTTTTGTTTAGGAAAATCCACTTTGGTGTCTCTGCGGGCTGAAAATCAGTTTAAGAGCATAAAAACAAGATGTTGCTGCCTTGAGGCAGTAAAGTGATGAAAGCATCAGGTATTCATGAAAATGTCATCAAACTTGTAAGAAGTGTGTCCTAAGACACTTTTGTTTGTAAACCCAGAAAAAAGGTTTTGTTTAGGAAAATCCACTTTGGTGTCTCTGCGGGCTGGAAATCAGTTTAAGAGCATAAAACAAGATGTTGCTGCCTTGAGGCAGTAAAGTGATGAAAGCATCAGGTATTCATGAAAATGTCATCAAACTTGTAAGAAGTGTGTCCTAAGACACTTTCTTTGGTTATAAACCCAGAAAAAAGGTTTTGTTTAGGAAAATCCACTTTTGGTGTCTCTGCGGGCTGGAAATCAGTTTAAGAGCATAAAAACAAGATGTTGCTGCCTTGAGGCAGTAAAGTGATGAAAGCATCAGGTATTCATGAAAATGTCATCAAACTTGTAAGAAGTGTGTCCTAAGACACTTTTGGTTGTAAACCCAGAAAAAAGGTTTTGTTTAGGAAAATCCACTTTGGTGTCTCTGCGCGGCTGGAAATCAGTTTAAGAGCATAAAAACAAGATGTTGCTGCCTTGAGGCAGTAAAGTGATGAAAGCATCAGGTATTCATGAAAATGTCATCAAACTTGTAAGAAGTGTGTCCTAAGACACTTTCTTTGGTTATAAACCCAGAAAAAAGGTTTTGTTTAGGAAAATCCACTTTTGTGTCTCTCTGGGGCTGGAAATCAGTTTAAGAGCATAAAACAAGATGTTGCTGCCTTGAGGCAGTAAAGTGATGAAAGCATCAGGTATTCATGAAAATGTCATCAAACTTGTAAGAAGTGTGTCCTAAGACACTTTCTTTGGTTATAAACCCAGAAAAAGGTTTTGTTTAGGAAAATCCACTTTTGGTGTCTCTGCGGGCTGGAAATCAGTTTAAGAGCATAAAAACAAGATGTTGCTGCCTTGAGGCAGTAAAGTGATGAAAGCATCAGGTATTCATGAAAATGTCATCAAACTTGTAAGAAGTGTGTCCTAAGACACTTTCTTTGGTTATAAACCCAGAAAAAAGGTTTTGTTTAGGAAAATCCACTTTGGTCTCTCTGGCTGAAAATCAGTTTAAGAGCATATAAACAAGATGTTGCTGCCTTGAGGCAGTAAAGTGATGAAAGCATCAGGTATTCATGAAAATGTCATCAAACTTGTAAGAAGTGTGTCCTAAGACACTTTCTTTGGTTATAAACCCAGAAAAAAGGTTTTGTTTAGGAAAATCCACTTGTGGTCTCTGCGGGCTGAAAATCAGTTTAAGAGCATAAAACAAGATGTTGCTGCCTTGAGGCAGTAAAGTGATGAAAGCATCAGGTATTCATGAAAATGTCATCAAACTTGTAAGAAGTGTGTCCTAAGACACTTTCTTTGTTTGTAAACCCAGAAAAAAGGTTTTGTTTAGGAAAATCCACTTTTGGTGTCTCTGCGGGCTGGAAATCAGTTTAAGAGCATAAAAACAAGATGTTGCTGCCTTGAGGCAGTAAAGTGATGAAAGCATCAGGTATTCATGAAAATGTCATCAAACTTGTAAGAAGTGTGTCCTAAGACACTTTGTTTGTATAAACCCAGAAAAAAGGTTTTGTTTAGGAAAATCCACTTTGGTGTCTCTGCGGGCTGGAAATCAGTTTAAGAGCATAAAACAAGATGTTGCTGCCTTTGAGGCAGTAAAGTGATAAAAGCATCAGGTATTCATGAAAATGTCATCAAACTTGTAAGAAGTGTGTCCTAAGACACTTTCTTTGGTTATAAACCCAGAAAAAAGGTTTTGTTTAGGAAAATCCACTTTTGGTGTCTCTGCGGGCTGGAAATCAGTTTAAGAGCATAAAAACAAGATGTTGCTGCCTTGAGGCAGTAAAGTGATGAAAGCATCAGGTATTCATGAAAATGTCATCAAACTTGTAAGAAGTGTGTCCTAAGACACTTTCTTTTGTTATAAACCCAGAAAAAAGGTTTTGTTTAGGGAAATCCACTTTTGGTGTCACTGCGGGCTGGAAATCAGTTTAAGAGCATAAAAACAAGATGTTGCTGCCTTGAGGCAGTAAAGTGATGAAAGCATCAGGTATTCATGAAAATGTCATCAAACTTGTAAGAAGAGTGTCCTAAGACACTTTCTTTGGTTGTATAAACCCAGAAAAAAGGTTTTGTTTAGGAAAATCCACTTTGGTGTCTCTGCGGGCTGGAAATCAGTTTAAGAGCATAAAAACAAGATGTTGCTGCCTTGAGGCAGTAAAGTGATGAAAGCATCAGGTATTCATGAAAATGTCATCAAACTTGTAAGAAGTGTGTCCTAAGACACTTTCTTTGGTTATAAACCCAGAAAAAAGGTTTTGTTTAGGAAAATCCACTTTTGGTGTCTCTCCGGGCTGGAAATCAGTTTAAGAGCATAAAAACAAGATGTTGCTGCCTTGAGGCAGTAAAGTGATGAAAGCATCAGGTATTCATGAAAATGTCATCAAACTTGTAAGAAGTGTGTCCTAAGACACTTTCTTTGTTTGTAAACCCAGAAAAAAAGGTTTTGTTTAGGAAAATCCACTTTTGGTGTCTCTGCGGGCTGGAAATCAGTTTAAGAGCATAAAAACAAGATGTTGCTGCCTTGAGGCAGTAAAGTGATGAAAGCATCAGGTATTCATGAAAATGTCATCAAACTTGTAAGAAGTGTGTCCTAAGACACTTTCTTTGGTTATAAACCCAGAAAAAAGGTTTTGTTTAGGAAAATCCACTTTGGTGTCTCTGCGGCTGGAAATCAGTTTAAGAGCATAAAACAAGATGTTGCTGCCTTGAGGCAGTAAAGTGATGAAAGCATCAGGTATTCATGAAAATGTCATCAAACTTGTAAGAAGTGTGTCCTAAGACACTTTCTTTGGTTATAAACCCAGAAAAAAGGTTTTGTTTAGGAAAATCCACTTGTGGTGTCTCTATGGCTGAAAATCAGTTTAAGAGCATAAAAACAAGATGTTGCTGCCTTGAGGCAGTAAAGTGATGAAAGCATCAGGTATTCATGAAAATGTCATCAAACTTGTAAGAAGTGTGTCCTAAGACACTTTCTTTGTTGTAAACCCAGAAAAAAGGTTTGGCTTAGGAAAATCCACTTTGGTGTCTCTGCGGGCTGGAAATCAGTTTAAGAGCATAAAAACAAGATGTTGCTGCCTTGAGGCAGTAAAGTGATGAAAGCATCAGGTATTCATGAAAATGTCATCAAACTTGTGTAGAAGTGTGTCCTAAGACACTTTTGTGGTTATAAACCCAGAAAAAAGGTTTTGTTTAGGAAAATCAACTTTTGGTGTCTCTGCGGGCTGAAAATCAGTTTAAGAGCATATAAACAAGATGTTGCTGCCTTGAGGCAGTAAAGTGATGAAAGCATCAGGTATTCATGAAAATGTCATCAAACTTGTAAGAAGTGTGTCCTAAGACACTTTCTTTGGTTATAAACCCAGAAAAAAGGTTTTGTTTAGGAAAATCCACTTGTGGTGTCTCTATGGCTGAAAATCAGTTTAAGAGCATAAAAACAAGATGTTGCTGCCTTGAGGCAGTAAAGTGATGAAAGCATCAGGTATTCATGAAAATGTCATCAAACTTGTAAGAAGTGTGTCCTAAGACACTTTCTTTGTTTGTAAACCCAGAAACAGGTTTTGTTTAGGAAAATCAACTTTTGGTGCCTCTGCGGGCTGGCAATCAGTTTAAGAGCATAAATACAAGATGTTGCTGCCTTGAGGCAGTAAAGTGATGAAAGCATCAGGTATTCATGAAAATGTCATCAAACTTGTAAGAAGTGTGTCCTAAGACACTTTCTTTGGTTATAAACCCAGAAAAAAGGTTTTGTTTAGGAAAATCCACTTTTGGTGTCTCTATTGGCTGGAAATCAGTTTAAGAGAGCATAAAAACAAGATGTTGCTGCCTTGAGGCAGTAAAGTGATGAAAGCATCAGGTATTCATGAAAATGTCATCAAACTTGTAAGAAGTGTGTCCTAAGACACTTTCTTTGGTTATAAACCCAGAAAAAGGTTTTGTTTAGGAAAATCCACTTGTGGTGTCTCTGGAAATCAGTTTAAGAGCATAAAAACAAGATGTTGCTGCCTTGAGGCAGTAAAGTGATGAAAGCATCAGGTATTCATGAAAATGTCATCAAACTTGTAAGAAGTGTGTCCTAAGACAATTTTTTTTGGTTATAAACACAGAAAAAAGGTTTTGTTTAGGAAAATCCACTTTTGGTGTCTCTGCGGCTGGAAATCAGTTTAAGAGCATAAAAACAAGATGTTGCTGCCTTGAGGCAGTAAAGTGATGAAAGCATCAGGTATTCATGAAAATGTCATCAAACTTGTAAGAAGTGTGTCCTAAGACACTTTCTTTGATATAAACCCAGAAAAAAGGTTTTGTTTAGGAAAATCCACTTTTGGTGTCTCTGCGGGCTGGAAATCAGTTTAAGAGCATAAAAACAAGATGTTGCTGCCTTGAGGCAGTAAAGTGATGAAAGCATCAGGTATTCATGAAAATGTCATCAAACTTGTAAGAAGTGTGTCCTAAGACACTTTCTTTGGTTATAAACCCAGAAAAAAGGTTTTGTTTAGGAAAATCCACTTTTGGTGTCTCTGCGGGCTGGAAATCAGTTTAAGAGCATAAAAACAAGATGTTGCTGCCTTGAGGCAGTAAAGTGATGAAAGCATCAGGTATTCATGAAAATGTCATCAAACTTGTAAGAAGTGTGTCCTAAGACACTTTCTTTGTTTATAAACCCAGAAAAAAGGTTTTGTTTAGGAAAATCCACTTTTGGTGTCTCTGCGGGCTGGAAATCAGTTTAAGAGCATAAAAACAAGATGCTGCTGCCTTGAGGCAGTAAAGTAAAGATGAAAGCATCAGGTATTCATGAAAATGTCATCAAACTTGTAAGAAGTGTGTCCTAAGACACTTTTGTTTGTAAACCCAGAAAAAAGGTTTTGTTTAGGAAAATCCACTTTTGGTGTCTCTGCGGGCTGGAAATCAGTTTAAGAGCATATAAACAAGATGTTGCTGCCTTGAGGCAGTAAAGTGATGAAAGCATCAGGTATTCATGAAAATGTCATCAAACTTGTAAGAAGTGTGTCCTAAGACACTTTCTTTTGGTTATAAACCCAGAAAAAGGTTTTGTTTAGGAAAATCCACTTTGGTGTCTCTGCGAGCTGAAAATCAGTTTAAGAGCATAAAAACAAGATGTTGCTGCCTTGAGGCAGTAAAGTGATGAAAGCATCAGGTATTCATGAAAATGTCATCAAACTTGTAAGAAGTGTGTCCTAAGACACTTTCTTTGGTTATAAACCCAGAAAAAAGGTTTTGTTTAGGAAAATCCACTTTTGGTGTCTCTATTGGCTGGAAATCAGTTTAAGAGCATAAAAACAAGATGTTGCTGCCTTGAGGCAGTAAAGTGATGAAAGCATCAGGTATTCATGAAAATGTCATCAAACTTGTAAGAAGTGTGTCCTAAGACACTTTCTTTGGTTATAAACCCAGAAAAAAGGTTTTGTTTAGGAAAATCCACTTTTGGTGTCTCTGCGGGCTGGAAATCAGTTTAAGAGCATAAAAACAAGATGTTGCTGCCTTGAGGCAGTAAAGTGATGAAAGCATCAGGTATTCATGAAAATGTCATCAAACTTGTAAGAAGTGTGTCCTAAGACACTTTGTTTGTAAACCCAGAAAAAGGTTTTGTTTAGGAAAATCCACTTTTGGTGTCTCTGCGGCTGGAAATCAGTTTAAGAGCATAAAAACAAGATGCTGCTGCCTTGAGGCAGTAAAGTTATGAAAGCATCAGGTATTCATGAAAATGTCATCAAACTTGTAAGAAGTGTGTCCTAAGACACTTTCTTTGGTTATAAACCCAGAAAAAAGGTTTTGTTTAGGAAAATCCACTTTTGGTGTCTCTGCGGGCTGGAAATCAGTTTAAGAGCATAAAAACAAGATGTTGCTGCCTTGAGGCAGTAAAGTGATGAAAGCATCAGGTATTCATGAAAATGTCATCAAACTTGTAAGAAGTGTGTCCTAAGACACTTTCTTTGGTTATAAACCCAGAAAAAAGGTTTTGTTTAGGAAAATCCACTTTTGGTGTCTCTGCGGATTGGAAATCAGTTTAAGAGCATAAAAACAAGATGTTGCTGCCTTGAGGCAGTAAAGTGATGAAAGCATCAGGTATTCATGAAAATGTCATCAAACTTGTAAGAAGTGTGTCCTAAGACACTTTCTTTGGTTATAAACCCAGAAAAAGGTTTTGTTTAGGAAAATCCACTTTTGGTGTCTCTGCGGGCTGAAAATCAGTTTAAGAGCATAAAAACAAGATGTTGCTGCCTTGAGGCAGTAAAGTGATGAAAGCATCAGGTATTCATGAAAATGTCATCAAACTTGTAAGAAGTGTGTCCTAAGACAATTTTTTTTGGTTATAAACACAGAAAAAAGGTTTTGTTTAGGAAAATCCACTTTTGGTGTCTCTATGGCCTGAAAATCAGTTTAAGAGCATAAAAACAAGATGTTGCTGCCTTGAGGCAGTAAAGTGATGAAAGCATCAGGTATTCATGAAAATGTCATCAAACTTGTAAGAAGTGTGTCCTAAGACACTTTCTTTGTTTGTAAACCCAGAAAAAAGGTTTTGTTTAGGAAAATCCACTTTTGGTGTCTCTATGGCTGGAAATCAGTTTAAGAGCATAAAACAAGATGTTGCTGCCTTGAGGCAGTAAAGTGATGAAAGCATCAGGTATTCATGAAAATGTCATCAAACTTGTAAGAAGTGTGTCCTAAGACACTTTTGGTTATAAACCCAGAAAAAAGGTTTTGTTTAGGAAAATCCACTTTTGGTGTCTCTATGGCTGGAAATCAGTTTAAGAGCATAAAAACAAGATGTTGCTGCCTTGAGGCAGTAAAGTGATGAAAGCATCAGGTATTCATGAAAATGTCATCAAACTTGTAAGAAGTGTGTCCTAAGACACTTTCTTTGGTTATAAACCCAGAAAAAGGTTTTGTTTAGGAAAATCCACTTTACTGGGCTTTGCGGGCTGAAAATCAGTTTAAGAGCATAAAAACAAGATGTTGCTGCCTTGAGGCAGTAAAGTGATGAAAGCATCAGGTATTCATGAAAATGTCATCAAACTTGTAAGAAGTGTGTCCTAAGACACTTTCTTTGGTTATAAACCCAGAAAAAGGTTTTGTTTAGGAAAATCCACTTGTGGTGTCTCTGCGGCTGGAAATCAGTTTAAGAGCATAAAAACAAGATGTTGCTGCCTTGAGGCAGTAAAGTGATGAAAGCATCAGGTATTCATGAAAATGTCATCAAACTTGTAAGAAGTGTGTCCTAAGACACTTTCTTTGGTTATAAACCCAGAAAAAAGGTTTTGTTTAGGAAAATCCACTTTTGGTGTCTCTGCGGGCTGGAAATCAGTTTAAGAGCATAAAAACAAGATGCTGCTGCCTTGAGGCAGTAAAGTGATGAAAGCATCAGGTATTCATGAAAATGTCATCAAACTTGTAAGAAGTGTGTCCTAAGACACTTTCTTTGTTTGTAAACCCAGAAAAAAGGTTTTGTTTAGGAAAATCAACTTTTGGTGTCTCTATTGGCTGGAAATCAGTTTAAGAGCATAAAAACAAGATGTTGCTGCCTTGAGGCAGTAAAGTGATGAAAGCATCAGGTATTCATGAAAATGTCATCAAACTTGTAAGAAGTGTGTCCTAAGACACTTTCTTTGGTTATAAACCCAGAAAAAAGGTTTTGTTTAGGAAAATCCACTTGTGGTGTCTGTGGGCTGGAAATCAGTTTAAGAGCATAAAAACAAGATGCTGCTGCCTTGAGGCAGTAAAGTGATGAAAGCATCAGGTATTCATGAAAATGTCATCAAACTTGTAAGAAGTGTGTCCTAAGACACTTTTTTTTGGTTATAAACACAGAAAAAAGGTTTTGTTTAGGAAAATCCACTTTGGTGTCTCTGTGGCTGGAAATCAGTTTAAGAGCATAAAAACAAGATGCTGCTGCCTTGAGGCAGTAAAGTTATGAAAGCATCAGGTATTCATGAAAATGTCATCAAACTTGTAAGAAGTGTGTCCTAAGACACTTTCTTTGGTTATAAACCCAGAAAAAGGTTTTGTTTAGGAAAATCCACTTTGGTGTCTCTATGGCTGGAAATCAGTTTAAGAGCATAAAAACAAGATGTTGCTGCCTTGAGGCAGTAAAGTGATGAAAGCATCAGGTATTCATGAAAATGTCATCAAACTTGTAAGAAGTGTGTCCTAAGACACTTTCTTTGGTTATAAACCCAGAAAAAAGTTTTGTTGAGGAAATTCCACTTTTGGTGTCTCTGCGGGCTGGAAATCAGTTTAAGAGCATAAAAACAAGATGTTGCTGCCTTGAGGCAGTAAAGTGATGAAAGCATCAGGTATTCATGAAAATGTCATCAAACTTGTAAGAAGTGTGTCCTAAGACACTTTCTTTGGTTATAAACCCAGAAAAAGGTTTTGTTTAGGAAAATCCACTTTTGGTGTCTCTGCGGGCTGGAAATCAGTTTAAGAGCATAAAACAAGATGTTGCTGCCTTGAGGCAGTAAAGTGATGAAAGCATCAGGTATTCATGAAAATGTCATCAAACTTGTAAGAAGTGTGTCCTAAGACACTTTCTTTGGTTATAAACCCAGAAAAAGGTTTTGTTTAGGAAAATCCACTTGTGGTGTCTCTATGGCTGGAAATCAGTTTAAGAGCATAAAAACAAGATGTTGCTGCCTTGAGGCAGTAAAGTGATGAAAGCATCAGGTATTCATGAAAATGTCATCAAACTTGTAAGAAGTGTGTCCTAAGACACTTTCTTTGTTTGTAAACCCAGAAAAAAGGTTTTGTTTAGGAAAATCCACTTTTGGTGTCTCTATGGCTGGAAATCAGTTTAAGAGCATAAAAACAAGATGTTGCTGCCTTGAGGCAGTAAAGTGATGAAAGCATCAGGTATTCATGAAAATGTCATCAAACTTGTAAGAAGTGTGTCCTAAGACACTTTCTTTGGTTATAAACCCAGAAAAAAGGTTTTGTTTAGGAAAATCCACTTTTGGTGTCTCTATGGCTGGAAATCAGTTTAAGAGCATAAAAACAAGATGTTGCTGCCTTGAGGCAGTAAAGTGATGAAAGCATCAGGTATTCATGAAAATGTCATCAAACTTGTAAGAAGTGTGTCCTAAGACACTTTCTTTTGTTTATAAACCCAGAAAAAGGTTTTGTTTAGGAAAATCCACTTTTGGTGTCTCTCTATGGCTGGAAATCAGTTTAAGAGCATAAAAACAAGATGTTGCTGCCTTGAGGCAGTAAAGTGATGAAAGCATCAGGTATTCATGAAAATGTCATCAAACTTGTAAGAAGTGTGTCCTAAGACACTTTCTTTGGTTATAAACCCAGAAAAAAGGTTTTGTTTAGGAAAATCCACTTTTGGTGTCTCTGCGGGCTGGAAATCAGTTTAAGAGCATAAAAACAAGATGCTGCTGCCTTGAGGCAGTAAAGTGATGAAAGCATCAGGTATTCATGAAAATGTCATCAAACTTGTAAGAAGTGTGTCCTAAGACACTTTCTTTGGTTATAAACCCAGAAAAAAGGTTTTGTTTAGGAAAATCCACTTTTGGTGTCTCTGCGGGCTGGAAATCAGTTTAAGAGCATAAAAACAAGATGTTGCTGCCTTGAGGCAGTAAAGTGATGAAAGCATCAGGTATTCATGAAAATGTCATCAAACTTGTAAGAAGTGTGTCCTAAGACACTTTCTTTGGTTATAAACCCAGAAAAAGGTTTTGTTTAGGAAAATCCACTTGTGGTGTCTCTATCGGGCTGGAAATCAGTTTAAGAGCATAAAAACAAGATGTTGCTGCCTTGAGGCAGTAAAGTGATGAAAGCATCAGGTATTCATGAAAATGTCATCAAACTTGTAAGAAGTGTGTCCTAAGACACTTTCTTTGGTTATAAACCCAGAAAAAGGTTTTGTTTAGGAAAATCCACTTTTGGTGTCTCTGCGGGCTGGAAATCAGTTTAAGAGCATAAAAACAAGATGTTGCTGCCTTGAGGCAGTAAAGTGATGAAAGCATCAGGTATTCATGAAAATGTCATCAAACTTGTAAGAAGTGTGTCCTAAGACACTTTCTTTGGTTATAAACCCAGAAAAAAGGTTTTGTTTAGGAAAATCCACTTGTGGTGTCTCTATGGCTGAAAATCAGTTTAAGAGCATAAAAACAAGATGTTGCTGCCTTGAGGCAGTAAAGTGATGAAAGCATCAGGTATTCATGAAAATGTCATCAAACTTGTAAGAAGTGTGTCCTAAGACACTTTCTTTGTTTATAAACCCAGAAAAAGGTTTTGTTTAGGAAAATCCACTTTTGGTGTCTCTGCGGCCTGGGAATCAGTTTAAGAGCATAAAACAAGATGTTGCTGCCTTGAGGCAGTAAAGTGATGAAAGCATCAGGTATTCATGAAAATGTCATCAAACTTGTAAGAAGTGTGTCCTAAGACACTTTCTTGGTTATAAACCCAGAAAAAAGGTTTTGTTTAGGAAAATCCACTTTTGGTGTCTCTGCGGGCTGGAAATCAGTTTAAGAGCATAAAAACAAGATGTTGCTGCCTTGAGGCAGTAAAGTGATGAAAGCATCAGGTATTCATGAAAATGTCATCAAACTTGTAAGAAGTGTGTCCTAAGACACTTTCTTTGGTTATAAACCCAGAAAAAAGGTTTTGTTTAGGAAAATCCACTTTTGGTGTCTCTGCGGGCTGGAAATCAGTTTAAGAGCATAAAAACAAGATGTTGCTGCCTTGAGGCAGTAAAGTGATGAAAGCATCAGGTATTCATGAAAATGTCATCAAACTTGTAAGAAGTGTGTCCTAAGACACTTTCTTTGGTTATAAACCCAGAAAAAAGGTTTTGTTTAGGAAAATCCACTTTTGGTGTTCTCTATGGCTGGAAATCAGTTTAAGAGCATAAAACAAGATGTTGCTGCCTTGAGGCAGTAAAGTGATGAAAGCATCAGGTATTCATGAAAATGTCATCAAACTTGTAAGAAGTGTGTCCTAAGACACTTTCTTTGGTTATAAACCCAGAAAAAAGGTTTTGTTTAGGAAAATCCACTTGTGGTGTCTCTGCGGGCTGGAAATCAGTTTAAGAGCATATAAACAAGATGTTGCTGCCTTGAGGCAGTAAAGTGATGAAAGCATCAGGTATTCATGAAAATGTCATCAAACTTGTAAGAAGTGTGTCCTAAGACACTTTCTTTGGTTATAAACCCAGAAAAAAGGTTTTGTTTAGGAAAATCCACTTTTGGTGTCTCTGGCTGGAAATCAGTTTAAGAGCATAAAAACAAGATGCTGCTGCCTTGAGGCAGTAAAGTGATGAAAGCATCAGGTATTCATGAAAATGTCATCAAACTTGTAAGAAGTGTGTCCTAAGACACTTTCTTGGTTATAAACCCAGAAAAAAGGTTTTGTTTAGGAAAATCCACTTTGGTGTCTCTATGGCTGGAAATCAGTTTAAGAGCATAAAAACAAGATGTTGCTGCCCTTTGAGGCAGTAAAGTGATGAAAGCATCAGGTATTCATGAAAATGTCATCAAACTTGTAAGAAGTGTGTCCTAAGACACTTTCTTTGGTTATAAACCCAGAAAAAAGGTTTTGTTTAGGAAAATCCACAAAGGTGGCTCTGCGGGCTGGAAATCAGTTTAAGAGCATAAAAACAAGATGTTGCTGCCTTGAGGCAGTAAAGTGATGAAAGCATCAGGTATTCATGAAAATGTCATCAAACTTGTAAGAAGTGTGTCCTAAGACACTTTCTTTGGTTATAAACCCAGAAAAAAGGTTTTGTTTAGGAAAATCCACTTTTGGTGTCTCTATGCGGCTGGAAATCAGTTTAAGAGCATAAAAACAAGATGTTGCTGCCTTGAGGCAGTAAAGTGATGAAAGCATCAGGTATTCATGAAAATGTCATCAAACTTGTAAGAAGTGTGTCCTAAGACACTTTCTTTGGTTATAAACCCAGAAAAAAGGTTTTGTTTAGGAAAATCCACTTTTGGTGTCTCTATTGGCTGGAAATCAGTTTAAGAGCATAAAAACAAGATGTTGCTGCCTTGAGGCAGTAAAGTGATGAAAGCATCAGGTATTCATGAAAATGTCATCAAACTTGTAAGAAGTGTGTCCTAAGACACTTTCTTTTGGTTATAAACCCAGAAAAAGGTTTTGTTTAGGAAAATCCACTTTTGGTGTCTCTATGGCTGGAAATCAGTTTAAGAGCATAAAAACAAGATGTTGCTGCCTTGAGGCAGTAAAGTGATGAAAGCATCAGGTATTCATGAAAATGTCATCAAACTTGTAAGAAGTGTGTCCTAAGACACTTTCTTTTGGTTATAAACCCAGAAAAAGGTTTTGTTTAGGAAAATCCACTTGTGGTGTCTCTATGGCTGAAAATCAGTTTAAGAGCATAAAAACAAGATGTTGCTGCCTTGAGGCAGTAAAGTGATGAAAGCATCAGGTATTCATGAAAATGTCATCAAACTTGTAAGAAGTGTGTCCTAAGACACTTTCTGTTTGTAAACCCAGAAAAAAGGTTTTGTTTAGGAAAATCCACTTGTGGTGTCTCTATGGCTGAAAATCAGTTTAAGAGCATAAAAACAAGATGTTGCTGCCTTGAGGCAGTAAAGTGATGAAAGCATCAGGTATTCATGAAAATGTCATCAAACTTGTAAGAAGTGTGTCCTAAGACACTTTCTTTGGTTATAAACCCAGAAAAAAGGTTTTGTTTAGGAAAATCCACTTTTGGTGTCTCTGCGGGCTGAAAATCAGTTTAAGAGCATAAAAACAAGATGCTGCTGCCTTGAGGCAGTAAACTTATGAAAGCATCAGGTATTCATGAAAATGTCATCAAACTCGTAAGAAGTGTGTCCTAAGACACTTTCTTTGGATATAAACCCAGAAAAAGGTTTTGTTTAGGAAAATCCACTTGTGGTGTCTCTGGGCTGGAAATCAGTTTAAGAGCATAAAAACAAGATGTTGCTGCCTTGAGGCAGTAAAGTGATGAAAGCATCAGGTATTCATGAAAATGTCATCAAACTTGTAAGAAGTGTGTCCTAAGACACTTTCTTTGGTTATAAACCCAGAAAAAAGGTTTTGTTTAGGAAAATCCACTTTGTGTCTCTGCGGGCTGAAAATCAGTTTAAGAGCATAAAAACAAGATGTTGCTGCCTTGAGGCAGTAAAGTGATGAAAGCATCAGGTATTCATGAAAATGTCATCAAACTTGTAAGAAGTGTGTCCTAAGACACTTTCTTTGTTTGTAAACCCAGAAAAAAGGTTTTGTTTAGGAAAATCCACTTTTGGTGTCTCTGCGGGCTGGAAATCAGTTTAAGAGCATAAAAACAAGATGTTGCTGCCTTGAGGCAGTAAAGTGATGAAAGCATCAGGTATTCATGAAAATGTCATCAAACTTGTAAGAAGTGTGTCCTAAGACACTTTCTTTTGGTTATAAACCCAGAAAAAAGGTTTTGTTTAGGAAAATCCACTTTTGGTGTCTCTGTGGCTGGAAATCAGTTTAAGAGCATAAAAACAAGATGCTGCTGCCTTGAGGCAGTAAAGTGATGAAAGCATCAGGTATTCATGAAAATGTCATCAAACTTGTAAGAAGTGTGTCCTAAGACACTTTCTTTGTTTGTAAACCCAGAAAAAAGGTTTTGTTTAGGAAAATCCACTTTTGGTGTCTCTGCGGGCTGGAAATCAGTTTAAGAGCATAAAAACAAGATGTTGCTGCCTTGAGGCAGTAAAGTGATGAAAGCATCAGGTATTCATGAAAATGTCATCAAACTTGTAAGAAGTGTGTCCTAAGACACTTTCTTTGGTTATAAACCCAGAAAAAAGGTTTTGTTTAGGAAAATCCACTTTTGGTGTCTCTGCGGGCTGGAAATCAGTTTAAGAGCATAAAAACAAGATGCTGCTGCCTTGAGGCAGTAAAGTGATGAAAGCATCAGGTATTCATGAAAATGTCATCAAACTTGTAAGAAGTGTGTCCTAAGACACTTTCTTTGTTTGTAAACCCAGAAAAAAGGTTTTGTTTAGGAAAATCCACTTTTGGTGTCTCTATTGGCTGGAAATCAGTTTAAGAGCATAAAAACAAGATGTTGCTGCCTTGAGGCAGTAAAGTGATGAAAGCATCAGGTATTCATGAAAATGTCATCAAACTTGTAAGAAGTGTGTCCTAAGACACTTTCTTTGGTTATAAACCCAGAAAAAGGTTTTGTTTAGGAAAATCCACTTTTGGTGTCTCTGCGGGCTGGAAATCAGTTTAAGAGCATAAAAACAAGATGCTGCTGCCTTGAGGCAGTAAAGTGATGAAAGCATCAGGTATTCATGAAAATGTCATCAAACTTGTAAGAAGTGTGTCCTAAGACACTTTTTTTGTATAAACCCAGAAAAAGGTTTTGTTTAGGAAAATCCACTTTTGGTGTCTCTATGGCTGAAAATCAGTTTAAGAGCATAAAAACAAGATGTTGCTGCCTTGAGGCAGTAAAGTGATGAAAGCATCAGGTATTCATGAAAATGTCATCAAACTTGTAAGAAGTGTGTCCTAAGACACTTTCTTTGGTTATAAACCCAGAAAAAAGGTTTTGTTTAGGAAAATCCACTTTTGGTGTCTCTATTGGCTGGAAATCAGTTTAAGAGCATAAAAACAAGATGTTGCTGCCTTGAGGCAGTAAAGTGATGAAAGCATCAGGTATTCATGAAAATGTCATCAAACTTGTAAGAAGTGTGTCCTAAGACACTTTCTTTGGTTATAAACCCAGAAAAAGGTTTTGTTTAGGAAAATCCACTTTTGGTGTCTCTGCGGGCTGGAAATCAGTTTAAGAGCATAAAAACAAGATGCTGCTGCCTTGAGGCAGTAAAGTGATGAAAGCATCAGGTATTCATGAAAATGTCATCAAACTTGTAAGAAGTGTGTCCTAAGACACTTTCTTTGGTTATAAACCCAGAAAAAGGGTTTTGTTTAGGAAAATCCACTTGGTGTGTCTCTGCGGCTGAAAATCAGTTTAAGAGCATAAAAACAAGATGTTGCTGCCTTGAGGCAGTAAAGTGATGAAAGCATCAGGTATTCATGAAAATGTCATCAAACTTGTAAGAAGTGTGTCCTAAGACACTTTCTTTGGTTATAAACCCAGAAAAAAGGTTTTGTTTAGGAAAATCCACTTTTGGTGTCTCTGCGGATTGGAAATCAGTTTAAGAGCATAACAACAAGATGCTGCTGCCTTGAGGCAGTAAAGTGATGAAAGCATCAGGTATTCATGAAAATGTCATCAAACTTGTAAGAAGTGTGTCCTAAGACACTTTTTTTTGGATATAAACCCAGAAAAAGGTTTTGTTTAGGAAAATCCACTTTTGGTGTCTCTATGGCTGGAAATCAGTTTAAGAGCATAAAAACAAGGTGCTGCTGCCTTGAGGCAGTAAAGTGATGAAAGCATCAGGTATTCATGAAAATGTCATCAAACTTGTAAGAAGTGTGTCCTAAGACACTTTCTTTGTTTGTAAACCCAGAAAAAAGGTTTTGTTTAGGAAAATCAACTTTTGGTGTCTCTGCGGGCTGGCAATCAGTTTAAGAGCATAAAAACAAGATGTTGCTGCCTTGAGGCAGTAAAGTGATGAAAGCATCAGGTATTCATGAAAATGTCATCAAACTTGTAAGAAGTGTGTCCTAAGACACTTTCTTTGGTTATAAACCCAGAAAAAAGGTTTTGTTTAGGAAAATCCACTTTTGGTGTCTCTATTGGCTGGAAATCAGTTTAAGAGCATAAAAACAAGATGCTGCTGCCTTGAGGCAGTAAAGTGATGAAAGCATTAGGTATTCATGAAAATGTCATCAAACTTGTAAGAAGTGTGTCCTAAGACACTTTCTTTTGTTATAAACCCAGAAAAAAGGTTTTGTTTAGGAAAATCCACTTTTGGTGTCTCTGCGGGCTGGAAATCAGTTTAAGAGCATAAAAACAAGATGTTGCTGCCTTGAGGCAGTAAAGTGATGAAAGCATCAGGTATTCATGAAAATGTCATCAAACTTGTAAGAAGTGTGTCCTAAGACACTTTCTTTGGTTATAAACCCAGAAAAAAGGTTTTGTTTAGGAAAATCCACTACTTGGTGTCTCTGCGGGCTGGAAATCAGTTTAAGAGCATAAAAACAAGATGCTGCTGCCTTGAGGCAGTAAAGTGATGAAAGCATCAGGTATTCATGAAAATGTCATCAAACTTGTAAGAAGTGTGTCCTAAGACACTTTCTTTGGTTATAAACCCAGAAAAAAGGTTTTGTTTAGGAAAATCCACTTTTGGTGTCTCTATTGGCTGGAAATCAGTTTAAGAGCATAAAAACAAGATGTTGCTGCCTTGAGGCAGTAAAGTTATGAAAGCATCAGGTATTCATTAAATGTCATCAAACTTGTAAGAAGTGTGTCCTAAGACACTTTCTTTGGTTATAAACCCATAAAAAGGTTTTGTTTAGGAAAATCCACTTGTGGTGTCTCTGTGGGCTGGAAATCAGTTTAAGAGCATAAAAACAAGATGTTGCTGCCTTGAGGCAGTAAAGTGATGAAAGCATCAGGTATTCATGAAAATGTCATCAAACTTGTAAGAAGTGTGTCCTAAGACACTTTCTTTGGTTATAAACCCAGAAAAAAGGTTTTGTTTAGGAAAATCCACTTTTGGTGTCTCTGCGGCTGGAAATCAGTTTAAGAGCATAAAACAAGATGTTGCTGCCTTGAGGCAGTAAAGTGATGAAAGCATCAGGTATTCATGAAAATGTCATCAAACTTGTAAGAAGTGTGTCCTAAGACACTTTGTTTGTAAACCCAGAAAAAAGGTTTTGTTTAGGAAAATCCACTTTTGGTGTCTCTGCGGCAGGAAATCAGTTTAAGAGCATAAAACAAGATGTTGCTGCCTTGAGGCAGTAAAGTGATGAAAGCATCAGGTATTCATGAAAATGTCATCAAACTTGTAAGAAGTGTGTCCTAAGACACTTTCTTTGGTTATAAACCCAGAAAAAAGGTTTTGTTTAGGAAAATCCACTTTTGGTGTCTCTGCTGGCTGGAAATCAGTTTAAGAGCATAAAAACAAGATGCTGCTGCCTTGAGGCAGTAAAGTGATGAAAGCATCAGGTATTCATGAAAATGTCATCAAACTTGTAAGAAGTGTGTCCTAAGACACTTTCTTTTGGTAAACCCAGAAAAAAGGTTTTGTTTAGGAAAATCCACTTTTGGTGTCTCTATGGCTGGAAATCAGTTTAAGAGCATAAAAACAAGATGTTGCTGCCTTGAGGCAGTAAAGTGATGAAAGCATCAGGTATTCATGAAAATGTCATCAAACTTGTAAGAAGTGTGTCCTAAGACACTTTCTTTGTTTATAAACCCAGAAAAAGGTTTTGTTTAGGAAAATCCACTTTGGTGTCTCTATGGCTGGAAATCAGTTTAAGAGCATAAAAACAAGATGTTGCTGCCTTGAGGCAGTAAAGTGATGAAAGCATCAGGTATTCATGAAAATGTCATCAAACTTGTAAGAAGTGTGTCCTAAGACACTTTCTTTGGTTATAAACCCAGAAAAAGGTTTTGTTTAGGAAAATCCACTTTTGGTGTCTGCGGGCTGGAAATCAGTTTAAGAGCATAAAACAAGATGTTGCTGCCTTGAGGCAGTAAAGTGATGAAAGCATCAGGTATTCATGAAAATGTCATCAAACTTGTAAGAAGTGTGTCCTAAGACACTTTCTTTGGTTATAAACCCAGAAAAAAGGTTTTGTTTAGGAAAATCCACTTTTGGTGTCTCTGCGGGCTGGAAATCAGTTTAAGAGCATATAAACAAGATGTTGCTGCCTTGAGGCAGTAAAGTGATGAAAGCATCAGGTATTCATGAAAATGTCATCAAACTTGTAAGAAGTGTGTCCTAAGACAATTTTTTTTGGTTATAAACACAGAAAAAAGGTTTTGTTTAGGAAAATCCACTTTTGGTGTCTCTGCGGGCTGGAAATCAGTTTAAGAGCATAAAACAAGATGCTGCTGCCTTGAGGCAGTAAAGTGATGAAAGCATCAGGTATTCATGAAAATGTCATCAAACTTGTAAGAAGTGTGTCCTAAGACACTTTCTTTGGTTATAAACCCAGAAAAAAGGTTTTGTTTAGGAAAATCCACTTTTGGTGTCTCTGCGGGCTGGAAATCAGTTTAAGAGCATAAAACAAGATGCTGCTGCCTTGAGGCAGTAAAGTGATGAAAGCATCAGGTATTCATGAAAATGTCATCAAACTTGTAAGAAGTGTGTCCTAAGACACTTTCTTTGTTTGTAAACCCAGAAAAAAGGTTTTGTTTAGGAAAATCCACTTTTGGTGTCTCTGCGGGCTGGAAATCAGTTTAAGAGCATAAAAACAAGATGTTGCTGCCTTGAGGCAGTAAAGTGATGAAAGCATCAGGTATTCATGAAAATGTCATCAAATTGTAAGAAGTGTGTCCTAAGACACTTTGTTTGTAAACCCAGAAAAAGGTTTTGTTTAGGAAAATCCACTTTTGGTGTGTCTCATGGCTGGAAATCAGTTTAAGAGCATAAAACAAGATGTTGCTGCCTTGAGGCAGTAAAGTGATGAAAGCATCAGGTATTCATGAAAATGTCATCAAATTGTAAGAAGTGTGTCCTAAGACACTTTCTTTGGTTATGAACCCAGAAAAAAGGTTTTGTTTAGGAAAATCCACTTTTGGTGTCTCTGCGGGCTGAAAATCAGTTTAAGAGCATAAAAACAAGATGTTGCTGCCTTGAGGCAGTAAAGTGATGAAAGCATCAGGTATTCATGAAAATGTCATCAAACTTGTAAGAAGTGTGTCCTAAGACAATTTTTTTTGGTTATAAACACAGAAAAAAGGTTTTGTTTAGGAAAATCCACTTTTGGTGTCTCTGCGGGCTGGAAATCAGTTTAAGAGCATAAAAACAAGATGTTGCTGCCTTGAGGCAGTAAAGTGATGAAAGCATCAGGTATTCATGAAAATGTCATCAAACTTGTAAGAAGTGTGTCCTAAGACACTTTCTTTGGTTATGAACCCAGAAAAAAAGGTTTTGTTTAGGAAAATCCACTTTTGGTGTCTCTGCGGGCTGGAAATCAGTTTAAGAGCATAAAACAAGATGCTGCTGCCTTGAGGCAGTAAAGTGATGAAAGCATCAGGTATTCATGAAAATGTCATCAAACTTGTAAGAAGTGTGTCCTAAGACACTTTCTTTGTTATAAACCCAGAAAAAGGTTTTGTTTAGGAAAATCAACTTTTGGTGTCACTGCGGGCTGGAAATCAGTTTAAGAGCATATAAACAAGATGTTGCTGCCTTGAGGCAGTAAAGTGATGAAAGCATCAGGTATTCATGAAAATGTCATCAAACTTGTAAGAAGTGTGTCCTAAGACACTTTCTTTGGTTATAAACCCAGAAAAAAGGTTTTGTTTAGGAAAATCCACTTTTGGTGTCTCTATTGGCTGGAAATCAGTTTAAGAGCATAAAACAAGATGCTGCTGCCTTGAGGCAGTAAAGTGATGAAAGCATCAGGTATTCATGAAAATGTCATCAAACTTGTAAGAAGTGTGTCCTAAGACACTTTCTTTGTTTGTAAACCCAGAAAAAAGGTTTTGTTTAGGAAAATCCACTTTTGGTGTCTCTGTGGCTGGAAATCAGTTTAAGAGCATAAAAACAAGATGTTGCTGCCTTGAGGCAGTAAAGTGATGAAAGCATCAGGTATTCATGAAAATGTCATCAAACTTGTAAGAAGTGTGTCCTAAGACACTTTCTTTGGTTATAAACCCAGAAAAAAGGTTTTGTTTAGGAAAATCCACTTTTGGTGTCTCTGCGGGCTGGAAATCAGTTTAAGAGCATAAAACAAGATGTTGCTGCCTTGAGGCAGTAAAGTGATGAAAGCATCAGGTATTCATGAAAATGTCATCAAACTTGTAAGAAGTGTGTCCTAAGACACTTTCTTTTGTTTATAAACCCAGAAAAAGGTTTTGTTTAGGAAAATCCACTTTTGGTGTCTCTGTGGCTGGAAATCAGTTTAAGAGCATAAAAACAAGATGTTGCTGCCTTGAGGCAGTAAAGTGATGAAAGCATCAGGTATTCATGAAAATGTCATCAAACTTGTAAGAAGTGTGTCCTAAGACACTTTCTTTGGTTATAAACCCAGAAAAAGGTATTGTTTAGGAAAATCCACTGGGAGTGTCTCTGCGGGCTGGAAATCAGTTTAAGAGCATAAAAACAAGATGTTGCTGCCTTGAGGCAGTAAAGTGATGAAAGCATCAGGTATTCATGAAAATGTCATCAAACTTGTAAGAAGTGTGTCCTAAGACACTTTCTTTGGTTATAAACCCAGAAAAAAGGTTTTGTTTAGGAAAATCCACTTTTGGTGTCTCTGCGGGCTGGAAATCAGTTTAAGAGCATAAAAACAAGATGTTGCTGCCTTGAGGCAGTAAAGTGATGAAAGCATCAGGTATTCATGAAAATGTCATCAAACTTGTAAGAAGTGTGTCCTAAGACACTTTCTTTGGTTATAAACCCAGAAAAAAGGTTTTGTTTAGGAAAATCCACTTTTGGTGTCTCTGCGGGCTGGAAAATCAGTTTAAGAGCATAAAAACAAGATGTTGCTGCCTTGAGGCAGTAAAGTGATGAAAGCATCAGGTATTCATGAAAATGTCATCAAACTTGTAAGAAGTGTGTCCTAAGACACTTTCTTTGGTTATAAACCCAGAAAAAAGGTTTTGTTTAGGAAAATCCACTTTTGGTGTCTCTGGCTGGAAATCAGTTTAAGAGCATAAAAAAAGATGCTGCTGCCTTGAGGCAGTAAAGTGATGAAAGCATCAGGTATTCATGAAAATGTCATCAAACTTGTAAGAAGTGTGTCCTAAGACACTTTCTTTGTTTATAAACCCAGAAAAAAGATTTTGTTTTAGAAAATCCACTTTTGGTGTCTCTAGGGCTGGAAATCAGTTTAAGAGCATAAAAACAAGATGTTGCTGCCTTGAGGCAGTAAAGTGATGAAAGCATCAGGTATTCATGAAAATGTCATCAAACTTGTAAGAAGTGTGTCCTAAGACACTTTCTTTGGTTATAAACCCAGAAAAAAGGTTTTGTTTAGGAAAATCCACTTTTGGTGTCTCTGCGGGCTGGAAATCAGTTTAAGAGCATAAAAACAAGATGCTGTAAAGTGATGAAAGCATCAGGTATTCATGAAAATGTCATCAAACTTGTAAGAAGTGTGTCCTAAGACACTTTCTTTGGTTATAAACCCAGAAAAAAGGTTTTGTTTAGGAAAATCCACTTTTGGTGTCTCTATTGGCTGGAAATCAGTTTAAGAGCATAAAAACAAGATGCTGCTGCCTTGAGGCAGTAAAGTGATGAAAGCAACAGGTATTCATGAAAATGACATCAAACTTGTAAGAAGTGTGGCCTAAGACACTTTCTTATAAACCCAGAAAAAAGGTTTTGTTTAGGAAAATCAACTTTTGGTGTCACTGCGGGCTGGAAATCAGTTTAAGAGCATAAAACAAGATGCTGCTGCCTTGAGGCAGTAAAGTGATGAAAGCATCAGGTATTCATGAAAATGTCATCAAACTTGTAAGAAGTGTGTCCTAAGACACTTTCTTTGGTTATAAACCCAGAAAAAAGGTTTTGTTTAGGAAAATCCACTTTTGGTGTCTCTGCGGGCTGGAAATCAGTTTAAGAGCATAAAAACAAGATGCTGCTGCCTTGAGGCAGTAAAGTGATGAAAGCATCAGGTATTCATGAAAATGTCATCAAACTTGTAAGAAGTGTGTCCTAAGACACTTTCTTTGGTTATAAACCCAGAAAAAAGGTTTTGTTTAGGAAAATCCACTTTTGGTGTCTCTATGGCTGAAAATCAGTTTAAGAGCATCAAAACAAGATGCTGCTGCCTTGAGGCAGTAAAGTGATGAAAGCATCAGGTATTCATGAAAATGTCATCAAACTTGTAAGAAGTGTGTCCTAAGACACTTTCTTTGGTTATAAACCCAGAAAAAAGGTTTTGTTTAGGAAAATCCACTTTTGGTGTCTCTGCGGGCTGGAAATCAGTTTAAGAGCATAAAAACAAGATGTTGCTGCCTTGAGGCAGTAAAGTGATGAAAGCATCAGGTATTCATGAAAATGTCATCAAACTTGTAAGAAGTGTGTCCTAAGACAATTTTTTTTGGTTATAAACACAGAAAAAAGGTTTTGTTTAGGAAAATCCACTTTGGTGTCTCTGCGGGCTGGAAATCAGTTTAAGAGCATAAAAACAAGATGTTGCTGCCTTGAGGCAGTAAAGTGATGAAAGCATCAGGTATTCATGAAAATGTCATCAAACTTGTAAGAAGTGTGTCCTAAGACACTTATTTTGTTTGTAAACCCAGAAAAAAGGTTTTGTTTAGGAAAATCCACTTTTGGTGTCTCTGCGGGCTGAAAATCAGTTTAAGAGCATAAAAACAAGATGTTGCTGCCTTGAGGCAGTAAAGTGATGAAAGCATCAGGTATTCATGAAAATGTCATCAAATTGTAAGAAGTGTGTCCTAAGACACTTTCTTTGGTTATAAACCCAGAAAAAAGGTTTTGTTTAGGAAAATCCACTTTTGGTGTCTCTATTGGCTGGAAATCAGTTTAAGAGCATAAAAACAAGATGTTGCTGCCTTGAGGCAGTAAAGTGATGAAAGCATCAGGTATTCATGAAAATGTCATCAAACTTGTAAGAAGTGTGTCCTAAGACACTTTCTGTGGTTATAAACCCAGAAAAAAGGTTTTGTTTAGGAAAATCCACTTGTGGTGTCTCTGCGGGCTGGAAATCAGTTTAAGAGCATAAAAACAAGATGCTGCTGCCTTGAGGCAGTAAAGTGATGAAAGCATCAGGTATTCATGAAAATGTCATCAAACTTGTAAGAAGTGTGTCCTAAGACACTTTCTTTGTTTGTAAACCCAGAAAAAAGGTTTTGTTTAGGAAAATCAACTTTTGGTGTCTCTGCGGGCTGGAAATCAGTTTAAGAGCATAAAAACAAGATGCTGCTGCCTTGAGGCAGTAAAGTGATGAAAGCATCAGGTATTCATGAAAATGTCATCAAACTTGTAAGAAGTGTGTCCTAAGACACTTTCTTTTATAATAAAAGAAAAAGGTTTGTTTAGGAAAATCCACTTTTGGTGTCTCTCGGGCTGAAAATCAGTTTAAGAGCATAAAAACAAGATGTTGCTGCCTTGAGGCAGTAAAGTGATGAAAGCATCAGGTATTCATGAAAATGTCATCAAACTTGTAAGAAGTGTGTCCTAAGACACTTTCTTTGGTTATAAACCCAGAAAAAAGGTTTTGTTTAGGAAAATCCACTTGTGGTGTCTCTATGGCTGAAAATCAGTTTAAGAGCATAAAAACAAGATGTTGCTGCCTTGAGGCAGTAAAGTGATGAAAGCATCAGGTATTCATGAAAATGTCATCAAACTTGTAAGAAGTGTGTCCTAAGACACTTTCTTTGGTTATAAACCCAGAAAAAGGTTTTGTTTAGGAAAATCCACTTTGGTGTCTCTGCGGGCTGGAAATCAGTTTAAGAGCATAAAAACAAGATGTTGCTGCCTTGAGGCAGTAAAACTGATGAAAGCATCAGGTATTCATGAAAATGTCATCAAACTTGTAAGAAGTGTGTCCTAAGACACTTTCTTTGGTTATAAACCCAGAAAAAAGGTTTTGTTTAGGAAAATCCACTTTTGGTGTCTCTGCGGGCTGGAAATCAGTTTAAGAGCATAAAAACAAGATGTTGCTGCCTTGAGGCAGTAAAAGTGATGAAAGCATCAGGTATTCATGAAAATGTCATCAAACTTGTAAGAAGTGTGTCCTAAGACACTTTCTTTGGTTATAAACCCAGAAAAAAGGTTTTGTTTAGGAAAATCCACTTTGGTGTCTCTCGGGCTGGAAATCAGTTTAAGAGCATAAAAACAAGATGCTGCTGCCTTGAGGCAGTAAAGTTATGAAAGCATCAGGTATTCATGAAAATGTCATCAAACTTGTAAGAAGTGTGTCCTAAGACACTTTCTTTGGTTATAAACCCAGAAAAAAGGTTTTGTTTAGGAAAATCCACTTTTGGTGTGTCTCTGCGGGCTGGAAATCAGTTTAAGAGCATAAAAACAAGATGTTGCTGCCTTGAGGCAGTAAAGTGATGAAAGCATCAGGTATTCATGAAAATGTCATCAAACTTGTAAGAAGTGTGTCCTAAGACACTTTCTTTGGTTATAAACCCAGAAAAAAGGTTTTGTTTAGGAAAATCCACTTTTGGTGTCTCTGCGGGCTGGCTGGAAATCAGTTTAAGAGCATAAAAACAAGATGCTGCTGCCTTGAGGCAGTAAAGTGATGAAAGCATCAGGTATTCATGAAAATGTCATCAAACTTGTAAGAAGTGTGTCCTAAGACACTTTCTTTGGTTATAAACCCATAAAAAGGTTTTGTTTAGGAAAATCCACTTTCGGTGTCTCTGCTGGCTGGAAATCAGTTTAAGAGCATAAAAACAAGATGTTGCTGCCTTGAGGCAGTAAAGTGATGAAAGCATCAGGTATTCATGAAAATGTCATCAAACTTGTAAGAAGTGTGTCCTAAGACACTTCTGGTTATTATAAACCCAAAGAGGTTTTGTTTAGGAAAATCCACTTTTGGTGTCTCTGCGGGCTGGAAATCAGTTTAAGAGCATAAAAACAAGATGTTGCTGCCTTGAGGCAGTAAAGTGATGAAAGCATCAGGTATTCATGAAAATGTCATCAAACTTGTAAGAAGTGTGTCCTAAGACACTTTCTTTGGTTATAAACCCAGAAAAAAGGTTTTGTTTAGGAAAATCCACTTTTGGTGTCTCTGCGGGCTGGAAATCAGTTTAAGAGCATAAAAACAAGATGTTGCTGCCTTGAGGCAGTAAAGTGATGAAAGCATCAGGTATTCATGAAAATGTCATCAAACTTGTAAGAAGTGTGTCCTAAGACACTTTCTTTGGTTATAAACCCAGAAAAAAGGTTTTGTTTAGGAAAATCCACTTTTGGTGTCTCTGCGGGCTGGAAATCAGTTTAAGAGCATATAAACAAGATGTTGCTGCCTTGAGGCAGTAAAGTGATGAAAGCATCAGGTATTCATGAAAATGTCATCAAACTTGTAAGAAGTGTGTCCTAAGACACTTTCTTTGGTTATAAACCCAGAAAAAGGTTTTGTTTAGGAAAATCCACTTTTGGTGTCTCTGCGGGCTGAAAATCAGTTTAAGAGCATAAAAACAAGATGTTGCTGCCTTGAGGCAGTAGGAAGTGATGAAAGCATCAGGTATTCATGAAAATGTCATCAAACTTGTAAGAAGTGTGTCCTAAGACACTTTCTTTGGTTATAAACCCAGAAAAAGGTTTTGTTTAGGAAAATCCACTTTTGGTCTCTCTGCGGGCTGGAAATCAGTTTAAGAGCATAAAAACAAGATGTTGCTGCCTTGAGGCAGTAAAGTGATGAAAGCATCAGGTATTCATGAAAATGTCATCAAACTTGTAAGAAGTGTGTCCTAAGACACTTTCTTTGGTTATAAACCAGAAAAAAGGTTTTGTTTAGGAAAATCCACTTTTGGTGTCTCTGCGGGCTGAAATCAGTTTAAGAGCATAAAAACAAGATGTTGCTGCCTTGAGGCAGTAAAGTGATGAAAGCATCAGGTATTCATGAAAATGTCATCAAACTTGTAAGAAGTGTGTCCTAAGACACTTTCTTTGGTTATGAACCCAGAAAAAAAGGTTTTGTTTAGGAAAATCCACTTTTGGTGTCTCTGCGGGCTGGAAATCAGTTTAAGAGCATAAAACAAGATGTTGCTGCCTTGAGGCAGTAAAGTGATGAAAGCATCAGGTATTCATGAAAATGTCATCAAACTTGTAAGAAGTGTGTCCTAAGACACTTTCTTTGGTTATAACCCCAGAATAATGGTTTTGTCTAGGAAAATCCACTTTTGGTGTCTCTCGGGCTGGAAATCAGTTTAAGAGCATAAAAACAAGATGTTGCTGCCTTGAGGCAGTAAAGTGATGAAAGCATCAGGTATTCATGAAAATGTCATCAAACTTGTAAGAAGTGTGTCCTAAGACACTTTCTTTGGTTATAAACCCAGAAAAAGGTTTTGTTTAGGAAAATCCACTTTTGGTGTCTCTGCGGGCTGGAAATCAGTTTAAGAGCATAAAAACAAGATGTTGCTGCCTTGAGGCAGTAAAGTGATGAAAGCATCAGGTATTCATGAAAATGTCATCAAACTTGTAAGAAGTGTGTCCTAAGACACTTTCTTTGTTTGTAAACCCAGAAAAAGGTTTTGTTTAGGAAAATCCACTTTTGGTGTCTCTGCGGGCTGGAAATCAGTTTAAGAGCATAAAACAAGATGTTGCTGCCTTGAGGCAGTAAAGTTATGAAAGCATCAGGTATTCATTAAATGTCATCAAACTTGTAAGAAGTGTGTCCTAAGACACTTTCTTTGGTTATAAACCCATAAAAAGGTTTTGTTTAGGAAAATCCACTTTTGGTGTCTCTGCGGGCTGGAAATCAGTTTAAGAGCATAAAAACAAGATGTTGCTGCCTTGAGGCAGTAAAGTGATGAAAGCATCAGGTATTCATGAAAATGTCATCAAACTTGTAAGAAGTGTGTCCTAAGACACTTTCTTTGGTTATAAACCCAGAAAAAAGGTTTTGTTTAGGAAAATCCACTTTTGGTGTCTCTGCGGGCTGGAAATCAGTTTAAGAGCATAACAACAAGATGTTGCTGCCTTGAGGCAGTAAAGTGATGAAAGCATCAGGTATTCATGAAAATGTCATCAAACTTGTAAGAAGTGTGTCCTAAGACACTTTCTTTGTTATAAACCCAGAAAAAAGGTTTTGTTTAGGAAAATCCACTTTTGGTGTCTCTGCGGGCTGGAAATCAGTTTAAGAGCATATATACAAGATGTTGCTGCCTTGAGGCAGTAAAGTGATGAAAGCATCAGGTATTCATGAAAATGTCATCAAACTTGTAAGAAGTGTGTCCTAAGACACTTTCTTTGTTATAAACCCAGAAAAAGGTTTTGTTTAGGAAAATCCACTTTTGGTGTCTCTGCGGGCTGAAATCAGTTTAAGAGCATTAAAACAAGATGTTGCTGCCTTGAGGCAGTAAAGTGATGAAAGCATCAGGTATTCATGAAAATGTCATCAAACTTGTAAGAAGTGTGTCCTAAGACACTTTCTTTGTTATTAACCCAGAAAAAGGGTTTTGTTTAGGAAAATCCACTTTTGGTGTCTCTGCGGGCTGGAAATCAGTTTAAGAGCATAAAAACAAGATGTTGCTGCCTTGAGGCAGTAAAGTGATGAAAGCATCAGGTATTCATGAAAATGTCATCAAACTTGTAAGAAGTGTGTCCTAAGACACTTTCTTTGGTTATAAACCCAGAAAAAGGTTTTGTTTAGGAAAATCCACTTTTGGTGTCTCTGCGGGCTGGAAATCAGTTTAAGAGCATAAAAACAAGATGTTGCTGCCTTGAGGCAGTAAAGTGATGAAAGCATCAGGTATTCATGAAAATGTCATCAAACTTGTAAGAAGTGTGTCCTAAGACACTTTCTTTGGTTATAAACCCAGAAAAAAGGTTTTGTTTAGGAAAATCCACTTTTGGTGTCTCTGCGGGCTGGAAATCAGTTTAAGAGCATAAAAACAAGATGTTGCTGCCTTGAGGCAGTAAAGTGATGAAAGCATCAGGTATTCATGAAAATGTCATCAAACTTGTAAGAAGTGTGTCCTAAGACACTTTCTTTGGGGATTAAACCCAGAAAAAAAGGTTTTGTTTAGGAAAATCCACTTTTGGTGTCTCTGCGGGCTGGAAATCAGTTTAAGAGCATAAAAACAAGATGTTGCTGCCTTGAGGCAGTAAAGTGATGAAAGCATCAGGTATTCATGAAAATGTCATCAAACTTGTAAGAAGTGTGTCCTAAGACACTTTCTTTGTTGTAAACCCAGAAAAAAGGTTTTGTTTAGGAAAATCCACTTTTGGTGTCTCTGCGGGCTGGAAATCAGTTTAAGAGCATAAAACAAGATGTTGCTGCCTTGAGGCAGTAAAGTGATGAAAGCATCAGGTATTCATGAAAATGTCATCAAACTTGTAAGAAGTGTGTCCTAAGACACTTTCTTTGGTTATAAACCCAGAAAAAAGGTTTTGTTTAGGAAAATCCACTTTTGGTGTCTCTGCGGGCTGGAAATCAGTTTAAGAGCATAAAAACAAGATGTTGCTGCCTTGAGGCAGTAAAGTGATGAAAGCATCAGGTATTCATGAAAATGTCATCAAACTTGTAAGAAGTGTGTCCTAAGACACTTTCTTTGTTATAAACCCAGAAAAAGGTTTTGTTTAGGAAAATCCACTTTTGGTGTCTCTGCGGGCTGGAAATCAGTTTAAGAGCATAAAAACAAGATGTTGCTGCCTTGAGGCAGTAAAGTGATGAAAGCATCAGGTATTCATGAAAATGTCATCAAACTTGTAAGAAGTGTGTCCTAAGACACTTTCTTTGTTATAAACCCAGAAAAAAAGGTTTTGTTTAGGAAAATCCACTTTTGGTGTCTCTGCGGGCTGGAAATCAGTTTAAGAGCATAAAAACAAGATGCTGCTGCCTTGAGGCAGTAAAGTGATGAAAGCATCAGGTATTCATGAAAATGTCATCAAACTTGTAAGAAGTGTGTCCTAAGACACTTTCTTTGTTATAAACCCAGAAAAAAGGTTTTGTTTAGGAAAATCCACTTTTGGTGTCTCTGCGGGCTGGAAATCAGTTTAAGAGCATAAAAACAAGATGTTGCTGCCTTGAGGCAGTAAAGTGATGAAAGCATCAGGTATTCATGAAAATGTCATCAAACTTGTAAGAAGTGTGTCCTAAGACACTTTCTTTGTTATAAACCCAGAAAAAAGGTTTTGTTTAGGAAAATCCACTTTTGGTGTCTCTGCGGGCTGGAAATCAGTTTAAGAGCATAAAAACAAGATGTTGCTGCCTTGAGGCAGTAAAGTGATGAAAGCATCAGGTATTCATGAAAATGTCATCAAACTTGTAAGAAGTGTGTCCTAAGACACTTTCTTTGTTATAAACCCAGAAAAAGGTTTTGTTTAGGAAAATCCACTTTTGGTGTCTCTGCGGGCTGGAAATCAGTTTAAGAGCATAAAAACAAGATGTTGCTGCCTTGAGGCAGTAAAGTGAAAGCATCAGGTATTCATGAAAATGTCATCAAACTTGTAAGAAGTGTGTCCTAAGACACTTTCTTTGGTTATAAACCAGAAAAAGGTTTTGTTTAGGAAAATCCACTTTTGGTGTCTCTGCGGGCTGGAAATCAGTTT
>JAYMGU010000216.1:0-46181 GCA_036178185.1 Liparis tanakae
TATTGCTTTGGCTAATGTAGATTATTTATTCAAATCCAAGTATTGCTTTGGCTAATGTAGACTATTTATTACATCAGTGTAAATTTTTGTGTGGCAGACATCAAATGATGAAAGCTTATATCGCCTCGTTGGTCTAGGGGTATGATTCTCGCTTTGGGTGTGAGAGGTCCCGGGTTCAAATCCCGGACGAGCCCAACTCCAACTTTAGCTAATGTAGACTGTTTAATTACAAGACTGAAAATCAATGTTAATGACATAGCTGAATTTCGTCAGGCAGACATCAAATGGCCAATCATTGTATCGGCTCGTTGGTCTAGAGGTATGATTCTCGCTAGGGTGCGAGAGGTCCCGGTTCAAATCCGGACGAGCCCAAGTATTGCTTTTGGCTAATGTAGATTATTTATTTACGTCAGTGTAATAAAAGAGACATTTGAGGATTTTGTTTGGCAGACATCAAATGGCCAAACTTTTTATCGGCTCGTTGGTCTAGGGGTATGATTCTCGCTTAGGGTGCGAGAGGTCCCGGGTTCAAATCCCGGACGAGCCCAAGTATTGCTTTGGCTAATGTAGATTATTTATTTACATCATTGTAATAAAAGAGACATTTGAGGATTTTGTTTGGCAGACATCAAATGATGAAATTTTACATGGCTCGTTGGTCTAGGGGTATGATTCTCGCTTCGGGTGCGAGAGGTCCCGGGTTCAAATCCCGGATGAGCCCAAGCATTGCTTTGGCTAATGTAGACTATTTATTTACATCAGCATAAAGAAAGCGGTATTTAAGGATTCCGTCAGGCAGACATCAAAAAGTCACACAGTTCATGGCTCGTTGGTCTAGGGGTATGATTCTCGCTTCGGGTGCAAGAGGTCCCGGGTTCAAATCCCGGACGAGCCCAAGACCAACTTTAGCTAATGTAGACAGTTTAATTACAAGATTGAAAATCAATGTTTATTACATAGGTTGATTTCGTCAGGCAGACAAATCGCCAATCATTTTATCGGCTCGTTGGTCTAGGGGTATGATTCTCGCTTAGGGTGCGAGAGGTCCCGGGTTCAAATCCCGGACGAGCCCAAGTATTGCTTTGGCTGATGTAGATTATTTATTTACGTCAGTGTAATAAAAGAGACATTTGAGGATTTTGTTTGGCAGACATCAAATGATGAACCCTTTAAAATGGCTCGTTGGTCTAGGGTATGATTCTCGCTTTGGGTGAGAGGTCCCGGTTCAAATCCGGACGAGCCCAAGCATTGCTTTAGCTAATGTAGACTATTTATTACAAGACAGATAATCAAAGATGACATTTGAATTTCGTCAGGCAGACATCAAATGGCCAAACATTTTATCGCTCGTTGGTCTAGGGGTATGATTCTCGCTTAGGGTGCGAGAGGTCCCGGTTCAAATCCCGGACGAGCCCAAGTATTGCTTTGGCTAATGTAGATTATTTATTACGTCAGTGTTTAATAAAAGAGACATTTGAGGATTTTGTCAGGCAGACATCAAATGGCAAAACCTTTAAATGGCTCGTTGGTCTAGGGGTATGATTCTCGCTGGGTGCGAGGTCCGGAGTTCAAATCGGACGAGCCCAAGTATTGCTTTGGCTGATGTAGATTATTTATTTACGTCAGTGTAATAAAAAGAGACATTTGAGGATTTTGTTTGGCAGACATCAAAAGTCACACAGTTCAATGGCTCGCTTGGTCTAGGGGGCAGATTCTCGCTTCAAAAGTGAGAGGTCCCGGTTCAAATTTCAGAGCCCCCCAAAATTTGCAAAAAAAATTTTATTAAAAATAAAAAAGGGAAAAAAAAATTTCGCCGGGGGTCAAAAACCAATTTTTTTCGTTGGTTGGGGAGTTCCCGTTAAATGGAGGCCCGGGTTTGGCGAGAAAATTATTTTTTCATGTAAAATTGGGTTTAATAAAGAACTTTATTTTGGGCAGTAAAAGAAAACTAAAATTTGGGTCGGGGGATGATTCCCCAAATAGAAAGGCGGTTTAAAACGACGAAATACTTTAAAGTGAATTTTTTTCGAGAAAAAAAACATTTTGGTTTGTTTGGAGAATCTTGGGAATTTTTTTTTGGCGGGCAGGGGATGTTTGCTTGGGTTTTTAAAATCGGTTTAAATAGAGCCCAAAATTTTTTCAATAATTATTTATTTAATCGCTAAAAAGGGGTATTTGGGAGGCCCTTTAAAAAATAACCGTTCTGGCTTGGCTAAATATTTCCCCGGGTAAGAAAACGGTTTGGACTAGCCCCAAAAATTTACAATTAAAAGTTTTTAAAGTTGAAAAAAATGTTTTTTCAAGGTTTTTCCCACGACAAAACCCCAAAATTTTTGCTGGTTGGGGGGGTATTCCGCTTGTAGAGGTGGGTTCCCCGACCCCCCCGGAAAAAAATTTCTTTGGCTGGTAGATTTTTATTGGGGCTAAAAGGGCAAGGTTTTGTTTTTTTCCTAAAAGTGAAATTATTCGCCTTTTAGGAATTTTTTTGGGTGGAGATCCCCAAATGGGGAAAATAACTTTTAGGGGTTTTTTAAATAAAATCGTTAAACATAGCAATTTCTGGGCCTAAAAGGAACATTTTTTGGGTCGGGTTTAGGGGGGAGGTTCGCAGGGTAAGGGCCCCGGTTTAATGGGGGGCCCGGGTTTGCTTTTGGGGAAGAGTTTTTATTTCCCCCAGAAAAAAAGCATTTTAGGATTTTTTTCAAATAAAATAAATTTTATATTTGTTTGGCAGGGGAAAAGATTTTTTTGGGGGGGGGAAAGGGCCCGGGCAAATTTCCGGGAAACCCAAATTTTTTTGGGGGGAATTTTTTTCTGGTAAAAGACATTTAGGATTTTTGGGGGACATAAAATTTTAGGAAACCCTTTTGGCAAATTTATTTTCGTTGGCGGGAGATCCGGGTTAAATCCCGGCACCCGCCCCTTTTCAATTAGCATTTTTAAAAAAATTAAAAGGGCGTTTTTTTTAGGGTTTCGCGGGGAGACAAAAAGGGGGCCCCTTTTTTGGCCGTTGGGCTGGGGATGATTCCCGGGTGCGGGGTCCCCGGGTTTAAATCCCGGAAGCCCAATTTGCTTTTTAAGGATTTTTTAAGATTAAAAAAGAACATTAGGATTTTTTTTTTTTTCGACATCAAATGTAAACTTTTTCGCCTTTGGGCTAGGGGGATGATTCTCGCTTTGGGTGGGGGGTCCCGGGCAAATCGGTTAGAATAATTTTTTTTTAAGAAATTTTTTTTGTTTTAAAAAAAGAAAATTAAATTTTGCGGCTCAAAGGGGGAATTCTTTCCTTGGTTAGGGGTGGGGTTCCCCGCTTTTGGGGAAGAGATTTTTAATTACGAAAAAAATGTAATAAAAAGAGAATTTAAGGAAAATTTTTTTGGGGTCAAAGGAAAAAATTTTTAGGCCGTTTCGGGGTTGATTCTTTTGGGGAAGGGGGGTTAAATTTTGAAAAAGAGCTTTGGAAATTGTTTTTATTTTCTCAAATAAAAAAATATTTTGTTGCAGGGAAAAAAACAAAATTTAAAAGGGTCCCGGGGAAATTTATGATTTTGCTTGGGAAGGCTTTTTAAAAGCCCAAAAAATTTGGGGAAGGAAAAATTTTTGATGTTTTGAAATTTTGGTTTTTTGGGAAAAAAGGAAATTTTTGGCTTGGTTGGGGAAATTTCGCTTAAAAGGGAGAGGTCGGGGGGCCAGACCAAAAAGTTTGGCTAAGTAGATTTTTTTTGTAAAAAAGCTTTTAAATTTGCGGAGACCAAAGCAACTTTTAATGGCTTTTTTAAAGGGGGGATTTTTGGGGGGAAAATCCGGGTTCTCCCGGACCAGCCCCAAAATTTTTTTCTTTAGGGGTTTTCAGTTTAAAAAAGGGTTTGAAAAGGGAATTTTTTGGGAGAATAAAAAAATAAATTTTTGGGTTGGGTTGTTTGCAGGGTCAGAGGGCCCTTAACCCCCCCCAAAAAATTTTGGTTTAAAAAATTTTTTTTCCCGGGGTTAATAAAAGGCAATGAATTTTTTCGGGGAATCAAATTTGGAACATTTGCTCTGGCAAATATTTTCGCTTTGGGTGGGAGATCCGGTTTCGGGGCCCGTTTTTTGGCATGTTTTTTTTTGCATGTAAAAAAATTTAGTTTTGTTAGAACAAATAGAAATTTTTTTTTGGGGGTTTTTTAGGGTTGTTTTGTTTTTGAGAGGTCCCCCTTCAAATTCGAGGCCCTTCTTTTGGGTAATGTAGATTTTATTTTCAAGATAAAAAAGGGGGATTTAAGGAATTTTTAAAAGGGAGACATCAAAAAACCAATTCAAAGGCTCCTTTGGGCTAGGGGTATGATTCTCTTTGGGGGAGGGTCCCGGTTCAAACCCGGGCAGCCCAAGAACGCTAATGTAGAATTTAATTACAAATTTCAATTTTAAAAAAAATTTTATTTTTGGGAACAAAAAAGGAAATTTTTTTGGCTGTTGGTTGGGGTAGGGGTTTTCCCTTAAAACGAGGCCCCGGGTTTTTTGGGAGAAATTTTTGGCTAAAAGAATTTATTTTTCCCCGAAAAAAAAAACATTGGTTCTGTGGAGACATCAAAAGTAACGTTAATGGCTCCCTTGGTTAGGGTATGATTCTCCTTTGTGAGAGGTCCGGTTCAACTCGACAGCCAAACCAACTTTTAGCTAATGTTGACAGTTTAATTACAAATTTAAAATCATGTTATTGCATAGGTGATTTCCAGGCAGACCAAATGTCCCAAACTTTTATGGCTCGTTGGTCTGGGTATGATTTCGCTAGGTGCAGAGGGCGGTTCAACCGGGCGAGCCCAAGTTGCTTTGGCTAATTGGGGAGATTATTTATCATCCCGGATAAAAGGAAAATTTAGGTTTTGTTTGGAGACATCAAAGATAAACCTTATATTGGGTCGTTGGTCTAGGATGATTCTCGCTTGGGTGTGAGAGGTCCGGTTCAAATCCCGGATGGCCCAATCCAACTTTTTTGCTAATTAGACAGTTTAATTACAAGATGAAAATCAATGTTAAAACATAGCTGAATTTCTGTCAGGCAGACATCAAATGGCCAATCATTTTTTGGCCCCAGGTCTAGGGATGATTTCCCCTTAGGGTGCGAGGGGGTCCGGTTTAAACCTGGACGAGCCCAAGTTTGCTTTGGCTAATGTAGATTATTTATTACGCAGTTAATAAAAGAGACATTGAGGATTTTGTTTGGCAGAAAATCAAATGATGAAACAAATGCTCTTGGTCTAGGGGATGATTCCGCTTAGGGTGCGAGAGGTCCGGGTTCAAATCCGGACGAGCCCAAGTAACTTGGCTATGTAGATTTTTAATTACATAGTAATAAAAGAAGACATTGAGATTTGTGCAGACATCAAATGGAAAATTTTTTGGTCGTTTGGGCTAGGGGTATGATTCTCCTGGTGTGGAGGTCCGGTTCAAATTCGGATGGCCCAAGAATTCTTTGGGTAATGTAGATTTTTAATTTAAACGAATTAATGTAAAGACATTTTAATTTCGTCAGGAGACATCAAATGGTGTCATTTATCCTCGTTGGTCTAGGGGTAGATTCTCGCTTGGGTGTAGAGGTCCGGTTCAAATCCCGGGGAGCCCAAGTTATTGCTTTGTAAAGTGATTATTTATTTACCAGATAAAAGAACAAGGTATTTAAAGTTAATTCGTGGCCCAAAGGCAGACAATTCAAATGTCAAACAACATTTTCCCCAAAGGCTCCTGGGGCTAGGGGTATGATTCTCGCTTTGGGTTGAGAGGTGCCGGGTTCAAATCCCGGGCGAGCCCAAGATTCTTTTGGCTAATGTAGATTTTATTTTCGCAGTTTAAAAAAATTTAGATTTTTTTGGCAGACATCAAATGATGAAATTTAATTGCCGTTGGTCTAGGGGTATGATTCTGCTTGGGTGCAGAGGTCCCGGTTCAAATTCCGGGAGCCCAAGCACTTTGGCTAATGTAGACTATTTATTTACACGATAAAAAACAGTATTTAGGGTTCCCCAGGAGACATCAAAGGCAACATTAAATTTTGTTGGTCTAGGGGTATGATTCTGCTTTGGGTGCAGAGGTCCGGTTCAAATCGGACAGCCCAAGTACTTTGCTAATGAAGGGTTTAAATTCACGTCATGAATAAAAGAACATTAGGTTTTGTTTGGCAGGCATCAAAATGGAATTTTATGGTCGCTGGGTTTTTTAAAGGTGATTCTCGCTTTGGTGGGAGAGTCCGGGTTTAAATCTCCGGAGAGCCCAAGAAACCCTTTGCAATGTAGAAGTTTAAATTCAAGATTGAAAATCAAGTTATACATAGGAAATTTGTTTGGCAGATCAAATGGAATATTTTTTTCGCTGGTCTAGGGAATTTTTGATTCTCGCTTGGTGGAGAGGTCCGGTTCAAAACCGGACGGCCCAATATTTTTGGCTATGTAGATTTTTAAATTCGGCCCGAATAAAAGAGACATTTGATTTTGTGCAAATCAAATGATGAAATTATATCGCTCGTGGTCTAGGGATGATTCTCGGGCCTGGGTGTAGAGGTCCCGGTTCAAATCCTGAGAGCCAATAGCTTTTTGGGTAATGTGAATTTTAATTTTCAAAATAAAAAAGGAATTAGGGTTTGTGGCAGACATCAAATGGCAAATTTTTTTATGGCTCGTTTGGGCTAGGGGATGATTTTCCTTGGGGAGAGGTCCCGGTTCAAATCCGGAGAGCCCAAGCATTGCTTGCTAATGTAACATTTATTTACACAGATTTAAAAAAACGTTTTTTTAAGGTTCGTCACAGACACAAAAATTAACAGTTATGGTCGTTGGTCTAGGGTATGATTCTCGCCGGGTGCAGAGGTCCCCGGGTTTAACCCGTTAGCAAGAACTTAGCTAAAGTGAAATTTAATTACAATTGAAAATCAATGATACATTTAGGTTGTTAGGCAGACATCAATGGCAATCCTTTTCGCTCTTGGTCTAGGTATGATTCTGCTGTGTTGAGGGTCCCGGTTCAAATCGGGGCAGCCCAAATCTTTGCTATGTAGATATTTAAATTCAGCATGAAAATAAAGAGACATTGAGATTTTGTTGGCAGACATCAAATGGAACCTTTTCATTTCGTTGGTTGAGGTTTTGATTCTCGCTTTTTGGGGTGAGAGGTCCCGGTTTTAAATCCCGAGACCAACTCTTTAGCTAATGACCGTTTTTTTTAAGCCGAATCAAGTTAGACATACTGAATTTGTCAGGCAGACATCAAAAGGCAATATAAAATCTCGTGGTCTAGGGATGATTTTTCTAGGGTGCAAGGCCCGGTTCAATCGGAAGCCCAAGTTTTTTTGGCTAAAGTAGATTTTATTTACCAGTGTAATAAAAGAGACATTTGAGGATTTTGCACAGTTACAAAATGAAAATTTAATGGCTGTTGGTCTAGGGTATGATTTCGCTGGGGGCGAGAGGTCCGGGTTAAATTCGGATGAGCCCCAGGATTGCTTTGGCTAATGTAGACTATTATTTACATCAGCATAAAGAAAGCGTATTTAGTTCCGTCAGGGGACTCAAAAAAGTCACATTCAATGGTCTTGGTCAGGATATTCCGCTTGGGAGAGGTCCCGGTTCAATCCGAGAGCCCAAGCAACTTTAAACTAATGTAGACATTTAATTACAAGATTAAAAACATGTTTTTTAAAGTTTAAATTTTGTCAGGCAGACATCAAAGGCCAACATTTAATGGCTCGTTGGTCTAGGGGTATGATTCTCAGGGTGCGAGAGGTCCCGGTTCAACCCGGACGAGCCCAAGTATCTTTTGTGATGTAGATTATTTATTCAGCAGTGAATAAAGAGACATTTGAGGATTTTGTTGGCAGACATCAAATGGAAACCTTTTTATCGCCTCGTTTGGGCTAGGGGTATGATTTCGCTTGGTGTGAGAGGTCCCGGGTTCAAATTCCCGGGGGCCCAAGCTTTTTGCTAATGTAATGATTATTACAAGCGAATAAGGGTTAATTTTGATTTCGTCAGGCAAATCAAAATGGCCATCATTATGGCTCCGGTCTGGGGGTATGATTCTGCTGGGGGCGAGAGGTCCAATTCAAACCGCGAGCCCCAAATATTGCTTTTGGGTAATGAGATTATTTATTTACGCCCGTTAATAAAAGAGACATTTGAATTTGTTGGCAGACATCAAATGATGAATTAAATCTTCTGTTGTCAGGGGATGATCTTTGGCGAGGTCCGGGTTTAATCCAGGGGCCAAGATTGCTTTGGCTAAATTTGATTATTTATTACTCATGATAAAGAGACTTTGGAAATTTTGTTTTTCAGACATCAAAGTAAATTTCATCGCTGTTGGTCTAGGGTATGATCTCGCTAGGAAGTAGAGGTCCGGGGTTTAAATCGTAGCAAATTCTTTGGCTGATGTAGATTATTTATTTCAGCAGGTTTAAAAAAGAGCATTTAGGATTTTGGCAGACATCAAATGTGCAAATTTAAATGGCTATTGGCTAGGGTGATTCGCGGGGTGAGAGGTCCGGTCAAATCGGCCAGCCCAAGATTGCTTGGCTAATGTAGATTTTATTTACACCGTAAAAAAGTTTTTAGGAATTTTTTGCAGACATCAAAAAGAACATTTTATTTGGCTCGTTGGTCTAGGGGATGATTCTCGCTGGGCAGAGGTCCGGTTCAATCGGGGAAGGCCCAGATCTTTGAGCTAAAAGTAGACTATTTAATTTTAAAAGATAAAAAAATTTATGATTCTGAATTTGTCGAGAAATCAAATGGCTCTTTTTCTGGTCTAGGGGGTAGGGTTCTCGCCTGGGGCAGAGGTCCCGGTTCAAATCGGACGGGCCCCAAAAACTTTGCTAATGTAGAAGTTTAATTACGCAGAAATCAAAAGTAACATAGTGATTTCGTTGGCAGATCAAATGGAATCTTTTTTGGGTTGTTGGTCGGGGTATGATTCCGCGGGTTGAGAGGTCCGGTTTAAATCCCGGAGAGCCAAGATTTTTTTGCTAATGTAGACATTTATTTTCTAGTAAGAAACTTTTTTAGGATCGCAGGCAGATCAAAGGCACTTTTGGCTCGTGGGCTGGGTATGATTCTCGCTTTGGGTGAGGTTCCGGGGTTTAAATCCGACAGCCAAGACCAAATCTTGGGTAAAGTAGATTTTAATTACAAAATGAAAACAAGTTATTTACATTGAATTTTGCGGGAGACATAAATGGAACATTTTATCGGCTCGTTGGTCTAGGGAAAAATTTGCTGGTGGGAGGGGTCCGTTTCAATCCGACGAGCCCAAGTAATTGTTTGTATGTGATTTTTATTTTCAGTTTAATAAAAAGAGACATTTAGGATTTTGTTTGGCAGACATCAAATGATGAAACTTAAACGCTCGTTGGTCTAGGGGTATGATTCTCGCTGGTGAGAGGTCCCGGGTTCAAACCGGGGAGCCCAAGTATTGCTTTGTATGTAGATTATTCAAGAAAAGGATTAATTGTCGGCAGACATCAAAAGAACACGCTGCTGGTCTAGGGTAGATTCTCGCTGGTGAGAGGTCGGTTCAAATCCGGAACCAACTTTGTAGAGATTTATTACGAATAATGAACATTGAATTTGGCAGACATCAAATGGCCAACATGCCGTGGTCTAGGGGTTCCGCAGGGTGCGGAGTCCGGCAAATCCCGAGCAAGTATTCTTTGCTATGATTATTTATTACCAGTGTATAAAAGAGACATTTGAGATTTGTGAACATCAAATGGAAATTAATGGCTCGTGGTCTGGGTATGATTTCGCTTGGTAGGGTCCGGTTCCGAGAGCCCACTTGCAATGACTATTATTACAAGCATAAGAAGCGTAATTTCCAGGCAGACATCAAAGCAACATTATGGCTCGTTGTCTAGGTATGATTCTTGGAGGTCCGGTTAAACGATACTAACTTTGCTATGTAGAATTTATTAGTGAATAAAAAATTGAATTTCCAGGCAGACTCAAATGGCAACTTTTGGCTGTGGTCTAGGGTATGATTCGCTGGGTGGAGGTCCCGGTCAAACGGCACCCAAGACTTTGCTATGTAGATTTTATTACGTAAAAAAAAGACATTGAATTTGTGGCAGACATCAAATGAAATTTTGCCGTTGGTTAGTATGATTCTCGCTGTAGAGGTCCGGTTCAAATCGGAGCCATTCTGCATGTAGTATTATTCAAGTAAACATTTATGATTGTGGCAGAATCAAAGTAACTTATGCTCCTTTAGGATGATTCTGGTGGAGAGGTCCGGTTCAAACGACAGCCCAATTTTGCATGTAGATTTTATTCAGTAAAAGAGACATTGAATTTGTGGCAGACATCAAATTAATTTATGGCCGTTGTCGGGGTAGATTCTCGCTTGGCGAGAGGTCGGTTCAAACGGATCCAAGACTTTGCTAATGTAGAATTTATTATTAAAAGTTAGGATTGTGGAACATCAAGAATTTTGCTCTGGTCTGGGGGAGATTCCAGGTAGAGGTCCGGTTCAATCGAAGCAAGATTTTTGGCTATGTAGATATTTATTACTCAGTTAAAAAACATTTAGGATTGTGGCAGACATCTAAATTATTCGTTGTCTAGGGTATGATTCTCGCGTGTAGAGGTCCGGTTAAATCGCAGACACTTTGCTAATGTAGACTTTATTACAAGATAAAAAAGTATTATGATTCCACAGACAAAAATTTGCTCTGGTTAGGGTATGATTCTAGGTGCAGAGGTCCGTAACCGACGCAAGCTTTGCTAGTAGAATTTATTCGATAAAAAAAATTTAGGATTTTGTGGCAGACATCAAATGGAACTTTTCCGTGGTCTAGGGAGTTCGCTTGGTGAGAGTCCGTCAAATCCCGCGAGCCCAATACTTTGCTATGTAGATTATTACGATGAAAAAAGAGACATTGAATTTGTGGCAGACATCAAATGGAATATACCTGTTGTCTAGGGATGATCCGGGTGGAGGTCGGCAAATGGAGCCCAACTCTTTGCTAATGTAGACTTTTATTAAAGAAAAGTATAAGGTTCGCAGCAGCATCAAGCAACATTGGCTCGTGGTCTAGATTCTCGCTGGTGCAGAGGTCCTTCAAATCCGAGGCCAAGACTTTGCATGAGAATTTATTACAGTTAAAACAAGATTTGGTTGTTTGGCAGCACAAATGGCACATCGGCTCGTGGTCTGGGATGATTCTGCTTGGGGGAGGTCCGGTTCAACCGACGAGCCAATACTTTGCTATGTAGATTTTATTCAGATAAAAAGACATGAATTGTGGCAGACATCTGAACTTTTGTGTCTAGGGTATGATTCTGTGGGTAGAGGTCGGTCAATCGAGCAAATTGCTTTGGCTATGTGTTATTCCAGATAAAAGAACATTTAGATGTGGCAGACATCAAAGAATTTTGGCTCTTAGGGTATGATTCTCGCTGGTGAGCCGGTTCAAATCCGCGCAAACGCTAATGAATTATTACAGTAAAAAAGGCATATTGTGGCAGCAAATGAATATTTGCTGTTGGTCTAGTATGATTCGCTAGGGTCAGAGGCCGTTCAACCGACAGCCCAATATTGCTTTGTAAGATTATTTATTAGCGTTATAAGAGACATTTGAGGATTTGTTTGAACATCAATGATGAAACTAATGCGTTGGTCAGGGTATATTCTCTTGGTGGAGGTCGTTCAAACGGACGAGCCTAACTTTGCTATGTAGATTTTATTCAGATGAAAAAAAAGCATAGGATTTGAGCAGACATCTGGAACTTTTGGCTGTGGTCTAGGGTAGATTTCGCTGGGTGTAGAGTGGTCCGGAGAGCCCAAATTGCTAATGTAATTTTATTACAGTTAATAAAAGACATTGAATTTGGGACATCAATATGAAGCTCTGGTTAGTGATTCTGCAGTGCAGAGGTCGGTTCAAACCCGGACGCAAGCTTTGTATGTAGATTTCTAGTAAAAAAAACATAGGTTTGTGCAGACAAATGGAAATTATGCTGTTGGTCTAGGGTATGTTTCGCTGGTGCGAGAGGTCCGGTTCTCGAGGCCCAAAGTGGCTAGGATTTATTCATCAGTAAAAAAGGATTAGGATTGGGCAGACATCAAAATAATTATTGTTGGTCTGGGTATGATCTCGTGGAGAGGTCCGGTTCAACCGAGAGCCCAACACTTGCTAATGTAGACTTATTACAAGATAAACGTTTAAGGATTGCAGCAGACATCAAACCACATTTGGCTCTGGTCTAGGATGATTCTTGGTGCGAGAGGTCGGTTCAAATCGGAGCAAGACTTTGCTATGTAGAATTTATTAGATGAATAAAGAACATGAATTTGGACATCAAATGAATTTTGTTGGTCTGGTATGATTCGCTTGGAGAGTCGGTTAATCGAAGCAACGCATGTAGATTATTTATTCAGCAGTGTATAAAGAGACATTGAGGATTTTGTTTGGCAGATATCAAATGGCCAATCATTTTATCTCCTGCTCGCTGGTCTAGGGGCATGATTCTCGCTAGGGTGCGAGAGGTCCCGGTTCAAACCCGACGCAGCCCAAGTATTGCTTTTGTTCGATGTAGATTATTTATTCACGCTGCGTAATAAAGAGAGCATTTGAGGATTTCAAGGCCAGGCAGACATCAAATGGCAAATCCCTTAAATGGCTCGCTGGTCTAGGGTATGATTCTCATGGGTGTGAGAGGTCCCGGTTCAAACTCAGACTCCAGCCCAAGTATTGCTTTGGCTAATGTAGATTACTATTTACGCTAGTGTAATATAAGAGACATTTGAGGATTTTGTTTTGGCAGACATCAAATGATGAAATTTACATCGGCCTCGTTGGTCTAGGTGGTATGATTCTCGCTTAAAAGTAAAAGCAGAGGTCCCTGGTTCAATTCGGATGAGCCCAAGCATTGCTTTGGCTAATGTAGACTATTTATTTACATCAAAGCATAAAGAAAGCGGTATTTAAGGATTCCGGCCAGGCAGACATCAAAAAGTCTCATACATTTCAATGGCTCGCTCGTCTAGGGGAAAAGATTCTCGCTTCGGTGCGTAGAGGTCCCGGTTCAAATCTCCGGACTCGCAGCCCAAGTACATTGCTTTTGGCTGATGTAGATTATTTATTCACGTCAGCTGTAATAAAAGAGACATTTGAGGACGGTTGCCAGGCAGACATCAAATTATGAAACCTTTAAAATCGCTTCGTTGGTCTAGGGGTATGATTCTCGCTTAGAGGTGCTAGAGGAGGTCCCGGTTCAAATCCCGGATTTGCGCCCAAGACCAAATTTGTTAATGTATAGTTTAATTACAAGATTGAAAAATCAATGTTTATTATATAGCTGAATTTCGTCAGGCAGACATCAAATGGCCAATCATTTTTCAAAGGCTCGTGGGGTCTAGGGGGTATGGGGATTTCATGGTGCTTAGAGGTCCGGTTCAACTCGGACAGCCCAAGTATTGCTTTTGGCTAATGTAGATTATTTATTTACGTCACTGTAATAAAAGAGACATTTAAGGATTTTGTTTGGCAGACATCAAATGATGAAATTTTATATTGGCTCGTTGGTCTAGGGGGTATGATTCCCGCCTGGGTGCGAGAGGTCCCGGTTCAAAATTCCGGATGAGCTCAAGATTGCTTTGGCTAATGTAGAAGACTATTTATTTACATCAGCATAAAGAAAGCGTAGTATTTGAGGATTCTGTCAGGCAGACATCAAAAAGTCACACAGTTCAATGGCTCGTTGGTCTAGGGGGTAATGAGATTCTCGCTTGTGCAAGAGGTCCCGGGTTCAAATCCTCGACGCAGCCTAAAGACCAATCTCTTAGCTAATGTAGACAGTTTAATTACAAGATTGAAAAAATCAATGTTTATTATATAGGTTGAATTTCTCAGTCAGGCAGACATCAAATGGCACAATCATTTTATCGCTCGCTGGTCTAGGGGGGCATGATTCTCGCTTAGGGTGCGAGAGGTCCCGGTTTAAATCCCGACGAGCCCAAGTATTGCTTTGCTAATGTAGATCATTTATTTACGCTAGTGTAATAAAAGAGACATTTGAGGATTTCGCCAGGCAGACATCAAATGGCAAACCTTTAAAAATGGCTCAAGCGTCTAGGGCGATTTCGCTTTGGGTGTGAGAGGTCTCCGGCTAAATCCGGACGAGCCCAATGCCAACTTTAGCTAATGTAGACTGTTTAATTTACAAGACTGAAAATCAATGTTAATGACATAGCTGAATTTCGTCAGGCAGACATCAAATGGCCAATAAATTTTTCGCTCAAGGTCTAGGGCGATTCTCATTAGGGAAAAAGTAGAGGTCCCAAGGTTCAACCTGACGCAGCCTGGGCATTGCTTTGCTAATGTAGATTATTTATTTTTACGTCAGTTTAATAAAAGAGACACTTGAGGATTTTTGTTTGGCAGACATCAAATGATGAAACTATAACCTGCTCGCTGGTTCATAGGGGTATGATTCTCGCTTAGGGTAAAGTAGAGGTCCCGGTTCAAACTGTTCCAGCCCAAGTATTGCTTTTGGTTGATGTAGACATTTATTCTACAGTGTAATAAAAAGAGACATTTGAGGATTTTGTTTGGCAGACATCAAATGATGATGAAACCTTATATCGCTCGTTGGTCTAGGGTATGATTCTTTTGGTGTGAGAGGTCCCGGTTCAAATCCTGACTTGAGCCCAACTCCACCTTTTTAGCTAATGTAGACTGTTTAATTACAAGACTGAAAATCGGGCCGTTAATGACATAGCCAACTTCTGTCAGGCAGACATCAAAATGGCCAATCATCTTATCGGCTCATGGTCTAGGGGGTATGATTCTCGCTTAGGGTAAAGTAGAGGTCCCGGTTCAAACTCGATCCAGCCCAAGTATTGCTTTGGCTAATGTAGATTATTTTATTTACGCTAGTGTAATAAAAGAGACATTTGAGGATTTTGGTTTTGGCATACATCAAAATGATGAATATTTATATTGGCTCGTTGGTTCAGGGTATGATTCTCGCTTCGGGTGCGAGAGGTCCCGGTTCAAATTCGATGAGCCCAAGATTGCTTTTGGCCATGTAGACTATTTATTTACATCAGCATAAAGAAAGCGGTAGCTTAAGGATTCCGCCAGGTATATCAAAAAGTCACACAGTTCAATGGCTCGCTGGTCTAGGGTATGATCTCGCTAGGGTGCGGAGGTCCTGTTTAAATCCCGACGCAGCCCAAGTATTGCTTTTGGCTAATGTAGATCATTTATTTACGTCAGTGTAATAAAAGAGACATTTGAGGATTTCACAAGTAGACATCAAATGGCAAACCTTTAAATGGCCTGCTGGTCTAGGGTATGATTCCTCGCTTTGGGCAGAGAGGTCCCGGTTCAAATGCCGGACGAGCCCAGTCGCCAACTTTTAGCTAATGGACTGTTTAATTACAAGACTAAAAATCAATGTTAATGACATATTGAATTTCGTCAGGCAGACATCAAATGGCCAATCAATTTTTCGCTCAAGTGGTCTAGGGTATGATTCTCGCTAGGGTGCGAGAGGTCCCGGTTCCAAATCCCGGACGAGCCCAAGTATTGCTTTTGTTGATGTAGGATGCCATTATTCATGCCAGGTAATAAAAGAGAGCACGAGATTTTTTGTTTGGCAGACATCAAATGATGAAACCTTGATCGCTCGCTGGTCTAGGGGTATGATTCTCGCTTTTGGTGTGAGAGGTCCCGGTTCAACTCGGACGAGCCCAACTCCAACTTTTTAGCTAATGTAGACTGTTTAATTACAAGACTGAAAATCAATGCGTTAATGACATAGCTGAATTTCGGCCAGGCAGACATCAAATGGCCAATCATCTTATCGGCCTGTTGGTCTAGGGCATGATTCGCCAGGTGCGAGAGGTCCCGGTTCAAATCCCGGACGAGCCCAAGTATTGCTTTTTTGGCTAATGTAGATTATTTATTTACGCCAGTGTAATAAAAATATATATTTGAGGATTTTGTCACACATCAAATGATGAAATTTTATATTGGCTCGCTGTCTAGGGTATGACTCGCTTCAAAAGGAGGTCCCGTGGTTCAAATTCGATGAGCCTACATTGCTTTGGCTAATGTAGACCATTTATTTACATCAGCATAAAGAAAGCGTATTTAAGGATTCCGGCCAGGCAGACATCAAAAGTCACAGTTCAATGGCCGTTGGTCTAGGGTATGATTCTCGCCAAAGAGTCCACCAAATCCCGGATTTGAGCCCAAGACCAACTTTAGCTAATGTAGACAGTTTAATTACAAGAGATTGAAAATCAATGTTTATTACATAGGTTGATTTCGTCAGGCAGACAAAATGGCCAATAATTTTACTCTGCCTATGGGTCTAGGGGTGCGATTCTCGCTAGGGTGCGAGAGGTCCCGGTTCAAATCCCGGATCGAGCCATTCTTAGATTATTTATTCAAAGAGACATTTGAGGATTTTTGTTTGGCAGACATCAAATGATGAAACCTTATATCGCTCGCTGGTCTAGGGTATAAAGGATTCTCATGGTGTGTGAGAGGTCCCGGTTCACCCCGACGAGCCCAACTCCAAAATCTCTTTAGCTAATGTAGACTGTTTAATTACAAGACTGAAAATCAATGTTAATGACATAGCTGAATTTCGTCAGGCAGGACATCAAAATGGCCAATCATCTTATCGTGCTCGCTGGTCTAGGGCATGATTCTCGCTTAGGTGCGAGAGGTCCCGGTTCAAATCGAGGATGAGCCTACATTGCTTTACACGTAGACTATTTATTTACATCAGCATAAAGAAAGCGGTATTTAAGGATTCCGCCATTAGGCAGACATCAAAAAGTCACATGTTCAATGGGCTCGCTGGTCTAGGGTATGATTCTCGCCGGGTGCAAGAGGTCCCAGTTCAAATCCTGACGCAGCCCAAGACCAACCTTTAGCTAATGTAGAGCAGTTTAATTGGCAAGATTGAAAATCAATGTTTATTACATAGGTTGATTTCGTCAGGGCAGACAAATGGCCAATAATTTTATCGGGCTCATGGTCTAGGGTATGATTTGCTGGGTAAGTATGCGTCCCGTGGTTCAAATCCCGGACGAGCCAAGGCTTGCTTTTGGCTGATGTAGATTATTTTATTCATGCCAGTGTAATAAAAGAGACATTTGAGTATTTTGTTTGGCAGACATCAAATGATGAAACCTTTATATCGGCCGTTGGTCTAGGGGTATGATTCGTGAGAGGTGAGAGGTCCCGGTTCAAATCCGATGAGCCCAATAAATTGTTGTTGGGGCTAATGTAGATTATTTATTTGGTCAGCCAGTGTGTAATAAAAAGAGACATTTGAGGATTTTGTTTGGCAGATACCAAATGATGAAATTTTAGATGGTTGCTGGTCTAGGTGTAAGGATTCCCTCGCTTCGTGCAAGAGGTCCCGGTTCAAATCCCGGACTAAGCCCAAGACCCCACCTTTTAGCTAATGTAGATAAAGCTGAATAAGATTGAAAATCATTGCTTGCTTACATAGGCGATTTCGTCAGGCAGACAAATGGCCAATCATTTTATCGCTCGCTAAGGTCTAGGGGTATGATTCTTAGGGTGCGAGAGGTCCCTGGTTTAAATCCCGGACGAGCCCTGGCGTATTGCTTTACAATAATGTGGTAGATCATTTATTTACGCTATGTAATAAAAGAGACATTTGAGGATTTCGTCAGGCAGACATCAAATGGCAAAACCTTTAAATGGGCTCTATCTAGGGGGCATGATTCTCGCTTTGGTGTGAGATATTCCGTGGTTCAAATCCCGGACGCAGCCTCAACGCCAACTTAGCTAATGTAGATCGTTTAATTACAAGACTGAAAATCAATGTTAATGACATATTGAATTTCGCTAGGCAGACATCAAATGTCAAATTAATTGCTGGCGAAATTAGGGGGTATACCTCGCTAGGGTGCGAGAGGTCCCCATGTTCAACTCCGGACGAGCCCAAGTATTGCTTTTGGCTAATGTAGATTATTTATTTACGCTAGTCGAATAAAGAGACACTTTGGTGATTTGTCAAGACATCAAATGATGAACAGAATCGCTCGATGGTTTTAGGGTGATTCTCGCTAGGGTGAGATGTCCTGGCCCAATTCCAGACGGTTTCAAGTATTGCTTTTGGCTAGAGATTATTTATTCAGTGCCAGTGTAATAAAAGATATTTGAGATTTCGCTGCAGACATCAAATGGCAAAACCTTTAAATGGCTCGTTGGTCTAGCAGATTCTGTGAGAGAGAGAACCCGGTCAAATCCCTAATTTGCGCCCAAGTATTGCTTTTGGCTAATGTAGATTAATATTACTGTATAAAAGACAGATTTTTTTTTTTGTTTGGCAGATATCAAATGATGAAATTTAGGCTGGCTCGTTGGTCTAGGGTATGATTCTCGTCAAAAGTAGAGGTCCCGGTTCAAATTCGGATGAGCCCAGCATTGCTTTGGCTAATGTGTAATTATTTATTTACATCAGCATAAAGAAAGCGTATTAAGGATTCGCTAGGCAGACATCAAAAAAGTCACACAGTTCAATGGCTCGTTGGTCTAGGTATGATTTCGGCTGGGTGCAAGAGTCCTGGTTCAAATCCCGGACGAGCCCAAGACCAACTTTTTTAGCTAATGTAGACAGTTTAATTACAAGATTGGAAAAATCAATGTTTATTAAGAGAAATATTCACAGGCAGACAAATGGCCAATCATTTTATCGCTGGTCTAGGGTATGATTATCGCCAGGGTGCTGGTGAGTGTCCGGTTTAAATCCGGACGGTTTCAAGTATTGCTTTGGCTAATGTAGATCATTTATTTAGCCAGTGTAATAAAAGAGACATTTGAGGATTTCACAGCAGAGATCAAATGGCAAAACCTTAAATGGCTCGTTGGTCTAGGGGTATGATTCTCGCTTTGGGTGTGAGAGGTCCTGGTTCAAATCCCGGACGGCAGCCCAATGCCAACTAGCTAATGTAGACTGTTTAATTACAAGACTGAAAATCAATGCTAATGGACAGCTGAATTTTCGGCCAGGCAGACATCAAATGGCCAATCAATTTTCGCTCGTTGGTCTAGGGGTATGATTCTCGCTAGGGTGCGAGTGGTCCCGGTTCAACCGACGGTGCTTCCAAGTATTGCTTTGGCTAATGTAGATTATTTATTTTACCAGTTTAATAAAAGAGACACTTGAGGATTTGGTTTGGCAGACATCAAATGATGAAACTATAAATCGGCTCTTTGGTCTTTAGGGTATGATTCTTCATTAGGGTGTGCGAGCTATCCCGGTTCAAACTCGACGAGGCCCAAGTATTGCATTTTCACGATGGATTATTTATTCATGCCAGTGTAATAAAAGAGACATTTGAGGATACTTTGGCCAGGCAGACATCAAAATGGCAAAACCTTTAAATGGGTCGCTGGTCTAGGGGCATGATTCTCGCTAGTGAGAGGTCCTGTTCAAATCCGGACGAGCCCAATGCCAACTTTAGCTAATGTAGACTGTTTAATTACAAGACTGAAAATCAATGTTAATGACATAGCTGAATTTCGTCAGGCAGACATCAAATGGCCAATCAATTTTTCGCCTGCTGGTTCAGGGGTATGATTCTCGCTAGGGTGCGAGTGGTCCCGGTTCAAATCTCGACGGTGCCCAAGTATTAAGCTTTGGCCAATGTAGATTATTTATTTACGCCAGTTTAACAGACACCGAGGATTTTGTCGGGCAGACATCAAAATGATGAAACCATAACCCAAGCTCGCTGGTCTAGGGCATGACTTCGCTAGGGTGCTGAGCGTCCCGGTTCAAACTCTATCGAGCCTAAGTATTGCATTGCTGATGTAGATTATTTATTCATGCCAGTGTAATAAAAGAGACATTTGAGGATTTTTGTTTACAGACATCAAAATGATGAAACCTTATATCGCTCGCTGGTCTAGGGGTATGATTCGCTGGTGTGAGAGGTCCCGGGAGTTCAAAAACCTTGGATTAAAGTCCAACTCAACTTTGTTTAATGTAGACTGTTTAATTACAAATTAAAAACCACATGATGAGAAGCAATTATCAGGCACATCAAATGGCCAATCATCTTATCGCTCTCGCTGGTCTAGGGGGTATGGGCCTCGGCTAGGTGCGAGAGTCCGGTTCAAATCCCGGACGAGCCTGGCATACACAGATTATTATTGTACAAAAAGAGACATTTGAGGATTTTGTTTGTCAGACATCAAAATGATGAATTTATGGCTGGCCTCATCTAGGGGTATGATTTCGCCGTGCAAGAGGTCCCTGTGGTTCAAATCTTGACGAGCCCAAGACCAACTTTTTAGCCAATAATGTAAGAACAGCTTTTAATTACAAGATTGAAAATCAATGCTTATTGGCATAGGTTGATTTCGCCAGCAGACAAATGGCCAATCATTTTATCGCTCGCTGTCTAGGGGGCAAGGATTCTCTCTCTTAGGGTGCGAGAGGTCCCGGTTTAACTCGGACGAGCCTAAGTATTGCTGGCCATCGATCTAGCTTATTGACGCCAGTGTAATAAAAGAGACATTTGAGATTCGCTCAGGCAGAACAATGGCAAAACCTCAAATGGCCTCATGGGTCTGTGCATAGATTTCGCTGGGGTGGCGTCCCGGTTCAACCTTAATTGCTCTCCCAAACCTCCAATCATTAAATGGATCGGTTTTAATTACATAAGACTGAAAATCAATGTTACTTATTATATGAATTTCGTCAGGCAGATGATCAAATGGCCAATCATCTTATCGGTCGCTGGTCTAGGGGCAGGGCGATTCTCGCTTAGGGTGCGTAGAGTGTCCCGGTTCAACCTAGGACGAGCCCAAGTATTGCTTTGCCACGTAGATTATTTATTTACGCCAGTGTAACAAAAGACATACTGGCGGATTTTTGTTTGGCATACATCAAATGATGAAATTTTAGATGGGTCGCTGGTCTAGGGGGTGGATTCTCAGCCGGAAAAGCAGAGGTCCCTGGTTCAAATTGGATGGTTCGCTAATACTTTTTCAATAATGTAGAATTTTAATATTTACCAGCGATGCAGAAAAGCGGTATTTATGATTCCGGCCAGGCAGACATCAAAAAGTCACACAGTTCAATGGCTCGTTGGTCTAGGGTATGATTCTCGCTGCAAGAGGTCCCGGTTCAAACCTTATTTGCTCAAGACCAACTTTAGCTAATGTAGACAGTTTAATTATGAAGGATTGAAAATCAACAAGCTTATTATGGCTAGGCGATTTCCTCAGTCAGGCAGACAAATGGCCAATCTTTATCGGCCTGTTGGTCTAGGTATGATTCTCATTAGGTGCTAGAGGTCCCGGGTTCAACCTGACGAGCTTCAAGCATTTTTTCAGGGGTATGATGTAGATTATTTATTCATGCCACAGTGTAATAAAAGAGACATTTGAGGATTTTGTTTGGCAGACATCAAATGATGGAAACCCTTAGCATCGGCTCAATGGTCTAGGTAAGCACTCTCGCTGGGTGGAGAGGTCCCGGTTCAAATCCTGGGACGAGCCCAACTCCAACTTTTAGCTAATGTAGACTATTTAATTACAAGACTGAAAATCAATGTGTTAATGACATAGCTGAATTTCGGCCAGGCAGACATCAAATGGGCCACCCAGCCTACACGCCTGGTCTAGGGTACAGATTCTTGCTTAGGGTGTAGGAGGTCCCTGTCTGGGGTCTGGATTTGCTCAAGTATTAAGCTTTGGCTGATGGTATTTATTTATTCATGCCAGTGTAATAAAAGAGACATTTATGATTTTGTTTGGCAGAATATCAAACATGAAACCTTATATCGGCTCGTTGGTCTAGGGGCATGATTCTCGCTTAGGGTGTGAGATGTCTTGGCCCAAATCCTATCTAGCCCAAGCATACTTTTGGCTGATGTAGATTGGCTTTATTCACGGCCAGTAATAAAAGAGACATTTGGAGGACTTGGCCAGGCAGACATCAAATGCAAAACCTCAAATGCCAAGTGGTTCAGGCAGATTCTGAGGAGAGGTCCCGGTAATCCTTTAGACTGTTTCAAGCATGCTTCGGGCTAATGTAGATTATTTATTTACGTCACTGCATATACTTAAGGATTTTGTTTTTGGCAGACATCAAATGATGAAATTTTTATATTGTCGCTGTCTAGGGGTATGATTCTGGGTGCTAGAGGTCCCTGGTTCAAACGATGAGCTCTAAGTATTGCTTTGGCTTAGTTTTTATTGGCTAGCACGCATAAAAGCAGAAAGCTTGTATTATGATTCCGCTAGGCAGATGCACCAAAAGTCACACAGTTCATTGGCTCGCTGGTCTAGGGGTAGGATTCTTTCAGTAAAGAGTCCTGCTCCAAACCTTGATTTGAGCCCAAGACCAACTTTAGCTAAATGGCAGTTTAATTACAAAGATTTAGTAAATCGTTTATTACATGCAGGTTGATTTCATGCCAGGCACAAATGCCAAATCATTTTTATCGCTCGCTGGTCTAGGGCATGATTCTAGCTTAGGGTGCGAGAGGTCCCGGTTTAAATCCCGGATCTATTCAAGTATTGCTTTTGGTTAACAGATCATTTATTTACGCCAGTGTAATAAAAGAGACATTTGGAGGATTTCGTCAGGCAAGAATAAAAAACCATCGAAATGATTCTATTAGTAGAGAGGTCCCGGTTCAAACCCAGACTTGTTCAAATTTTGCAGCTTAATGTAGACTGTTTAATGTTGATCGCACCAAGAATTGATTGAGAAGCTGAATTTCGCCAGGCAGACATCATCAAAATGGTCAATTTTCAGCCTGCTGGTCTAGGGGTATACCCCGCTTAGGTGATATCCTGTTCAAATCCTGACGAAGCCCCAAGTATTGCTTTGGCTAATGCAGATTATTTATTTACGGCCAGTTTAATAAAAAGAGACACTTGAGGATTTTTGTTTGGCAGACATCAAATGATGGAAACTAAACCGCCTGCTGGTCTAGGGGGTATGATTCCTTAGGGTGCTTATATGTCCCGGTTCAAATCCTTGATTGCTCAAGCATGCTTTGGCTGGATGATTATTTATTCATGCCATGTAAATAAAAGAGACATTGAGGATTTTATTTGGCAGACATCAATGATGAAACCTTATATCGGCTCGCTGGTCTAGGGCATGATTCGCTTTGGTGAGAGGTCCCGGTTCAAATCCCGGACGAGCCCAACTCCAACTTTAGTTGATGTAGACTGTTTAATTACAAGACTGAAAATCGTTAATGACATAGCTGAATTCTGTCAGGCAGACATCAAATGGCCAACCCATCTACCAGCCTATATTAGGGGTATAGATTCTTCGCTAGGGTGCGCGTAGAGGTCCCGGTTCAAATCCTTGACTGTTCATATTGCTTTTGTTAATGTAGACATTATCAGTGTAATAAAATATATATTTGAGGATTTTGTTTGGCAGACATCAAATGACAAAAATGTTAAATCGCTCGCTATCTAGGGGCATGATTTCGCTAAAAGTAGAGGTCCCGGTTCAAATTCGGATGAGCTCAAGCATTGCTTTCTTTTGGCTAATGTAGACTATTTATTTACATCAGCATAAAGAAAGCGGGTATTTAAGGATTCCGTCAGGCAGACATCAAAAAAGTTCCCACATTTCACGGTCGTTGGTCTAGGGGTATGATTCTCGCTTAGGGTGCGTAGAGGGTCCCGGCTCCAAATCTTGACGAAAGTCGGAAGTATTACTTTGGCTGATGTAGATTATTTATTCACGCCAGTGTAATAAAAGAGACATTTGAGGATTTCAATAGGCAGACATCAAATGAAAAACCCTTTTAAATGGTGGTTCGTTGGTCTAGGGAAGGATTCTTGAGAGGTGAGAGGTCCCGGCTGTGTCCCGGACGAGCCCAAGTATTGCTTTTGGCTAATGTAGATTATCATTAGTCACTGTAATAAAAGAGACATTTAAGGATTTTGTTTAAGTAGACATCGTAAATGATGAAAACTTTACATTACTCGTTGGTCTAGGGGGGTACAGATTCTCGCTTCGGGTGCTAGAGGTCCCGGTTCAAATTCGATGGAGCTCAAGCATTGCTTTTGGCTACTTGTAGACTATTTATTTACACCAAGAAAGAAAGCAGTATTTAAGGATCCATTAGGCAGACATCAAAAGTCACACAGTTCAATGACTCATGGGTCTAGGGGGTGGCTGATTCTCGCCGGGTGCAAGAGAGGTCCCGGTTCAAATCCCGGACGAGCCCAAGACCCAACCAATAATGTAGACATTAATTACAAGATTGAAAATCAACGTTTATTACAGCTGATTTCTCACAGCAGACAAATGGCCAATCATTTTATCGGCCTGGTCTAGGGGTATGATTCTAGCTTAGGGAAAGTAGAGGTCCTGGCGAACCTGATCGAGCCCATATTGCTTACAATGTAGACTATTTATTTACGCCGCGTAATAAAAGAGACATTTGAGGATTTCGTCAGGCAGACATCAAATGGCAAAACCCTCAACAATGCTGGTCTAGGGAAAGGGATTTCATGGTGTGAGGTCCCGGTTCAAATCCTGACGAGCCCAACGCCAATTTGAGCCACTGTAGACCATTTAATTACACTGGAAAACTACACTTGATGGCAGCCAATTGCCAGTAGACATCAAATGGCCAACCAATTTCGCTCGTTGGTCTAGGGGGGTATGATTCTCGCTTAGGTGCGGAGAGGTCCCGGTTCAACTCGACGAGCCCATACGGCTTTACAATGTAGATTATTTATTTACGCTAGCCATAAAAAGAGACACTTGAGGATTATTGGCAGACATCAAATGATGAAACCATAAACGCTCGCTGTCTAGGGGGTATGATTCTCGCTAGGGTGCGTGGAGGTCCCAAACAACCTTTAGACGAGCCCAAGCATGGCCAACATGGATGGGTTTATTCATGCCAGTTTAATAAAGAGACATTTGAGGATTTTGTCGGCAGACATCAAATGATAAAACCTTATATCACAATTAGGGGTATGATTCTCACTTTGGGTATGAGAGCTCCCGGGTTCAAATCCCCGATTTTGTCTAACTCCAACTTGAAGCTAATGTAGACTGTTTAATTACAAGACTGAAAATCAATGTTAATGACATAGCTGAATTTCGGGTCAGGCAGACATCAAATGGCCAATCACTTTATCGGCCTGGTCTAGGGGTATGATTCTCGCTAGGGTGCGAGAGGCCGCTGCTCAAATCCTCGGACGAGGCCAAGTATTACTTTGGCTAATGTAGATTATTTATTTACGCCAGTAATAAAAGACATTTGAGGATTTTGTTTGCAGACATCAAATGATGAAATGTTAAATCGGCTCTCGTTGGTCTAGGGAAGGATTCTGTGAGAGGTGAGAGGTCCCAAAACCTGGACGAGCCCCAAGTATTGCTTGCCACGTAGATTATTTATTTAATGCCAGTGTAATAAAAGAGATGGCGATTTTGTTTGGCAGACATCAAAATGATGAAATTTTATATTGGCTCGTTGGTCTAGGGGAAAAGGATTCTCGTCAAAAGTAGAGGTCCCGGTCTTAAATCGATGAGCCTAAGCATTGCTTTTTACACGTAGACTATTTATTTACATCAGCATAAAGAAAGCGGTATTTAAGGATCTGGCCAGGCAGACATCAAAAGTCACACAGTTCATTGGCTCGCTGGTCTAGAGGTAAGATTCTCGCTTCGGGTGCAAGAGGACCCGGGTACAAATCCCGGACGGTTTCAAGACCAACTTTTAGCTAATGATAGTTTAATTACAAGATTGAAAAATCAATGTTTATTACATAGGTTGATTTCGTCAGCAAGATAAATGCACAATCATTTTATCGCCTCGCTGGTCTAGGGGCATGACTTAGGTGCGAGAGGTCCGGGGTTCAAATCCCGGACGAGCCCATGTTTTGCTTTGGCTTATGTAGATCATTTATTTACGCTATGTAATAAAAGAGACATTTGAGGATTTCGCCAGGCAGACATCAAATGGCAAAACCTTTGGGTAAATGGCTCTGTTGGTCTAGGGGTATGATTCTCGCTAGTGTGAGAGGTCCCGGTTCAATCCCGGACGAGCCCAACTCCAACTTTGCAGCGTTAATGTAGGATTGTTTAATTACAAGACTGAAAATCAATGTTAACACATAGCTGGAATTTTCGTCAGGCAGACATCAAATGGCCAATCATCTTATCGGCTCGCTGGTCTAGGGGTATGATTCTCTTAGGTGCGAGAGGTCCCGGTTCATCCTCGACGAGCCCAAGTATTGCCTTTTGGCTAAATGTAGATTATTTATTTACGCCAGTGTAAATAAAAAGAGACATTTGAGGATTTTGTTTTGGCATACATCAAATGATGAAAAAGGGTTGGTCTAGGGGGATATTTTGCTTGGGGAGAGGTCCCGGTTTTCGATGGCCCCAAAATTGCTTTTTTTAAAGTAGATATTTATTTACTCAGTAAAAAAGGATTTAGGGTTGGGAGCATCAAAAAACAAATTAATGGCTGTGGTCTAGGGGGATGACTGCTGGCGAGGTCCCGGTTCAACCGGACGGCCCAATTTGCTAATGTAGAATTTATTTGTTAAAAAAGAAAAGGGTTTTTGTTTGGCAGAAAAAAAGGGAACTTTTTTTGCCTTTTGGGCTAGGGGGATTCTTTGGGTGCAGAGGTCCCGGGTTAAATCCCCAGGCCCCAAAACTTTTGGGGTAAAGTAGAATTTAATTCAGATTTAAAAAAGTTTATTTTTTTTGGGGAAAATCAAAATGAATAAATTTTTTCCCTCAAGGGGGCTAGGGATGATTTCTTGGGGGGAGAGGGCCCGGTTCAAAATCGGGCGAGCCCAATATTTTTGTTATGTAGAAAACAGGGTTTTTAAAAAAGAGAATTTTGGATTTTTTGGGACATCAAATGGAAAAAATTTAATGCTCTCTAGGGGGTGATTCTGCTTTGGGGAGGTCCCGGGGTTTAAAACCCCGAGAGCCCAAGAAATTTTTCTAATGTAATTTTTAATTACGATGAAAAAAGAAGACATGAATTTTTTTAACTCGGAAAAAGGGCCCAGGGGGGGTGTTTTGGGGGATGGTTAAAGATATTAATTCCCTTTCAAGTGCAAAAAAAAGAAATATTTAAAAGGATTTTAAGACATCAAAGTAAATTTTTGGGTCGTGGTCTAGGGAGATTTCGCTTTTGGTGGAGAGGTCCCGGGGTTTAAGAGAGCCCCAAACTTTTGCTAATGTAGAATTTTTTTTAAAAAATGAAAAAAGTTTTTTATTTTAGGGAGAACAAATGGGAAAAAATTTTCCTGTGGTCTGGGGATGATTTCGGGGGGAAACCCCGGGGTTAAACCCGGGGGCCCAAGATTTTTCTAAAGGATATTATTTTGATGAAAAAAAACATTTGAGGATTTTGGGCAGACATCAAATGGAAAAAATTTAATCCCTTGGTCAGGGGGGAGATTTCGCTTTGGGGGGGAGAGGTCCCGGTTCAAACCGAGACCCAATTTTTGGGGTAATGTGAATTTTTATTTTCACGAAAAAAAAGAAAAAGGATTTTGGGCAGACATCAAAAAAAAAATTTTTTGTGGTCTAGGGGATGATTCTCGCTGGGGCAGAGGTCCCCGGGTTAAACCCCAAGCCCCCTTTTTGGGTAAAGAGAATTTATTCAAGTGAAAAAAGGGATTTAAGGATTTTGGGGGCAAACAAAGGAACTTATGGGTCGTTTGGGCTAGGGGATACTCCTGGGTGGGAGGCCTTTCAAATCCCGGGGAGCCCCTAATTTTTTCTAAAGTAGATTTTTATTTTCAAGGGAAAAAAAGAGCATTTGGGATTTTGGGCAGACATCAAAATCCAAATTTAAAATGGCTGTGGTCTAGGGATGATTCTGCAGGGGAGAGGTCCCGGTTCAAATCCCGGAAGGCCAAGATTGCTTTTTTGGGTAATGTAGATTTTTTATTTACCATTTAAAAAAGGAAATTTAGGGTTTTTTTTAACATCAAAAGAAAAATTTATTGGCCGTGGTCAAAGGGGGTTTCCAAAAAAGGGTCCCGGTTCAAATCCCCAGAGCCCAAAATTGCTTTTCATGTAGATATTTATTTCACGCATAAAGAAACGGGGTTTTGTTCCCCCGGCAGACATCAAAAGCAAAATTAAAAAACTTGGTCAGGGGGATGATTCTCGCCGTAGAGGTCCGGGGGTTTAAACCCGGGGAGCCCAAGCCAACTTTTTGCTAATTGGGTTTAATACGATTAAAAAAAATTTTTTTTTTTCCCAAGGGACCAAAGGCCCAAACAATTTTTTTTTAATGACCGCTTTGGGGAATTTCAAAACCCCGGGCGAGCCCAAGTATTGCTTTGGCTAATGTAGACTATTTTTTACATCAGCATAAAAAAACGGGATTTAAAGGGTTCCGCCCGGCAGACATCAAAAAATCACACAGTTCAATTTGGGTCGTTGGTCTAGGGGGATTCCGCCTTGGGCAAGAGGTCCCGGGGTTTTCCGACGAGCCCAAGACCAACTTTAGCTAATGTAACAATTTAATTAAAAATTTTAAAATCAATGTTTTTTACATAGGTTGATTTGTCAGGCAAAACAAATGGCCAATCATTTTATCGGCCCCGTTTCGGGGGGGATTCTCGCTTTGGGGGCGAAGGTCCGGGGGTTTAAAACCCGGGCGAGCCCCCGTATTTTTGGGTAATGTAGATCATTTATTTTCGCCCGTGTAATAAAAAAAGACATTTGAGGATTTCCGTCAGGCAGACATCAAATGGCAAAACCTTTAAAAAGGCCTTTGGGCTGGGGGGGATGATTCTCCTTTTGGGGGTGAGAGGTCCCGGGTTCCCAAAACCCGGGCGAGCCCAAGCCCAACTTTAGCTAATGTAGAATGTTTAATTACAAGACTGAAAATCAATGTTTAAAGGCCTGGGTAATTTCATCAGGGAGAAACAAATGGCCAATAAATTTTTTCGGCTCTTTTGGGCTGGGGTTGGGGTTCTCGCTTTGGGTGCAGGCCGGGTTCAAATCGGGCCCCCCTTGCTTTTGGGAATGTAGATTTTTATTTACGCGTTTTAATTTAAAAAAAAATTTTAGGGTTTTTTTTTCAGCATCAAATGATGAAACTATAAACCTTTTTTTGGTTTTGGGGTATGATTTCGCTTTGGGGGCAGAGGTCCCGGGGTTTAAATCCCGGACGAAAACCCAAAATATTTTTTGGTTAAAGTAGATTTTTATTTAGCCCTTTAAAAAAAGAGACATTTGAGGGTTTTTTTTTGGCAGAATCAAATGATGGGAAATTTTTAAAACGGGGTTTTGTTGGTCTAGGGGTATGATTTCCTTTTTTGGGGGTGGAAAGGGGAGGTCCCGGTTTTAAAAACCCGGAAAATTTGAGGGGCCCAAAGGTTTTTTTCGGGCTTTTTTGCTTTAATGTTTAAAAAATTTTAATTTTTATTTACGCCAGTGTAATAAAAAGACATTTGAGGATTTTTTTTTGGCAACATCAAAATGAAATTTAAATTCTTTGTTGGTCTGGGGGATGGGTTTCGCCTTAAAAAGGTCCGGGCCCCCTTTAGAGCCCAAGCATTCTTTTTGGGTAATGTAGACTATTTATTTAACCCGCATAAAAGAAAGCGGGATTTAAGGATTCCGCCCGGCAGACATCAAAAAGTCCACATTTGGCTCGTTGGTCGGGGTGATTCTCGCTTTGGGGCGAGAGGTCCGGGTTTAAATCCCCGGGCGAGCCCAAGTATTACTTTTGGGTAAGGAGATTATTTATTTACTAGTAATAAAAAAAGACATTTGGGGGATTTCGGGGCAGGCAGACATCAAAAAGGCAAAACCTTTAAATGGCCGTTTGGGCTGGGGGGATGGGTTCTGGTTTTGGGGTGAAGGTTTGGGTTTAAATCCCGGGGGCCCAAGCCAACTTTTGCTAATGTAGACTGTTTTAAATTTCAAGGCGAAAAACAATGTTGAATATTTAATTTCGTCAGGCAGACCTTTAAAATTAATCAATTTTTTTCCTCGTTTGGGCTAGGGGGATTCTCGCTTTGGGTGCGAGGTCCCCGGTTAAATCCCCCACCCCGGCCCGTATTGCTTTTGGTTAAAGTAGATTATTTATTATAGGGAATAAAAAAAATTTGAGGATTTTTTTGGGGAGACATCAAATGGAAAACCTTTAAAAAGGCTCGTTGGTCTAGGGTTTTGATTTTGCTTTGGGGGAGAGGTCCCGGTTAAACCGGGCCCCCCCCAACCCTTTTTGCTTGTAGACTGTTTAATTACAAAACTGAAAATCAATTTAATAAAAGGGAAATTTCGTCAGGCAGACATCAAATGGCCAATCAAATTTTTTTGGGTGTTGGTCTGGGGTATGATTTCGCTTAGGGTGCGAGAGGTTCCCGGGTTTAAACGGGACAAAATTTTTTTAAGGAATTTTTTGTCGGGCAAGGGGGCAAAATTTAAATGATGAAATTTTAAATTGGGTCGTTGGTCTAGGGGGGATGATTCCCCGCTAAAGGGGGCGGGGTTTTGGTTCAAATTCCGGGTGAGCCCGCATTTTTTTGGCTAATGTAGACTATTTATTTACATCAGCATAAAAAAACGGGATTTAAGGATTCCGCCCGGCAGACATCAAAAAAATCACATTTTAATGGCTGTTGGTCTGGGGGATGATTTCCCCTTGGGGGCAAAAGGTCCCGGGGTTTAAATCCGACTTTTTAAAAACGGCCCATGTAGAATTTAAATTCAAGTTGGAAAAAAGAACATTGGGATTTCCGGGGAGAACAAATGGCCCAAAATTTTAAAAGGCTCGTTTGGGTTTTTATTTTTGATTCTGGAAAAGGGAAGGTCCCCCGGTTTAAATCCCCGGGCCCAGCCCAAAGAAATTTTGGGTATGTAAAATTTTAAATTCAAGCCGGAAAAAAAAAGAAGACATTTTGGAATTTTTTTTGGGGAGAATCAAAAAATAAATTTTTTTCGTTGGTCTAGGGGTATGATTCTGCTTTTTGGGGAGAGGGTCCCGGGGTTTAAATCCCCGGGCGAGCCCCAATAACTTTTGCCAAGGGGGATTTTTAATTTTCGATAAAAAAGAATACTTTTTGAAATTTTTTTTAGGGAGACATCAAATGGAAAACTTAAAACGGGTCGTTGGGGGCTAGGGTTTTTGATTCTCGCTTTGGGTGCGAGGGTCCCGGGTTCAAATCCGGATTAGCCCAAGATTGCTTTGGCTAAAGTAGATTTTTTATTTCATCCCGGAAAAAAAGAAAGGGGATTTTGTTTGCACAAATAAAACCCAAATTAAAGGCCGTTGGTCTAGGGGGATGATTCTCGCTTTGGGTGGAAGGGGCCCGGGGTTTCCCGGAGACCCAAACCCCAAATTTTTTTTAATGTGGGGGGTTTAATTACAAAATTTAAAATCAATGTTTAAAACATAGGTTTAATTTTGTCAGGCAGACAAAATTAATTTTACTTTTGGTTTGGGCTAGGGGGGATGATTCTTTAGGGTGCGAGAGGTCCCCCTTCAAATCCCGGGCGAAAACCCAAATATTGCTTTTCTAAAGTAGATTATTTTTTTCAAAGGTGTAATAAAAAAGAAAATTTGAGGGTTTTTTTTTGGGAGACATCAAATGATAAAATTTTTAAAAAGGGTCGTTTGGGCTGGGGGAATTCTGTTAAAAGGGGAAGGGCCCGGGTTTAAATTTCCGAGATGGGCAAAATTTCTTTTGGCTAAAAGTAGACATTTATTTACCGTTAAAAAAGGAAATTTAAAGGGTTTCCCCCAGGGAGACATCAAAAAATTAAAATTTAAAAGGCTGTTGGGCTGGGGGGATGATTCTGCAGGGTCGGGGGTCCCGGGGTTTAAACCCGGGCGAGCCCAAGTATTCTTTTTTGGGTAAAGTAGATTTTTATTTCCCCCAGTTTTTAATAAAAAAAGAATTTTAGGATTTTGTTTGGCAGACATCAAATGGAAACCCTTTGGTCGTTTGGGCTAGGGTATGATTCTCGAGGGTTTTAAGGTCCCCCCAAATCGGACGGCCCAAGTATTGCTTTTGGGTAAAGTAGATTATTTATTTAGCCATGTAATAAAAAAACATTTAAAGGGTTTTGTTTGGCAGACATCAAATGATGAAATTTTTATTGGCCCGTTTGGTCTAGGGGGGGGATTCTCGCCGGGGGGAGAGGTCCCGGAAAAACCGGAGAGCCCCAACTTCCCTTTTGGGTAATGTTGGGGCTTTTAATTTTCAAGCAAAAAATGAAAGGGGGGTTTTTTAATTTTGCCAGGCAGACATCAAAAGGCCCCAACATTTATTGGCTCGGGTTGGGCTGGGGGGATGATTCTTTGGGGCAAAAGGTCCCGGGGCAAACCCCCGGGTAGCCCCAAAACTTTAGCTAATGTAGAATTTAATTTTCCAAAATTAAAAAAAGGTTTTTAAAAATTTTGTTTTTAGGCAACAAATGGAAATTTATTTTATTGGGTCTTTGGGCTAGGGGTAATTCTCCTTTGGGGAAAAGGTCCCCGGGTTTTAAAAACCCCGCGGGCCCAAAGCCCTTTTGGGTAAAGAGACTTTAATTTTCGATTTTAAAAAAGAACATTTTTGGGATTTACAGGCAGACCTGGCCAAAAAATTTTAAAAGGCTCCCGTTGGTCTGGGGTATGATTCTCGCTTAGGGTTTTAGAGGTCCCGGGGTTTAAATTCCCAAGAGCCCAAGAAAACTTTGGGTAAAGTAGATTTTAAATTCAAGATGAAAAAAAAAACATTTTAATTTTGTTTGTAGCATAAATGGAAAATTTTTCGGGCCGGGGCTAGGGTAGATTCTTTGGGTGTTGAGAGGTCCCCGGGGTTTAAATCCCGGGCAAAAACCCCAATTTGCTTTAAGTAGATTTTTAATTTTCGCCGAAAAAAAAAGAGCACTTTAATTTTTTGTTTGGCAGACATCAAAAAGGAAACTTTAAATTTTGTTTGGGGCTAGGTTTTTGATTTCGCTTTGGGGGCGAGAGGTCCCCCTTCAAACCCGGGGGCCCCAATATTCTTTGGCTAAAGTAAATTTTTTAATTTTCGCGGGTAATAAAAAGACATTTGAGATTTTGTTTTTGGGAACATCCCAAAGATGAAAAAATTTTTTAAAAGGCCCCGTTGGTCCCGGGGGTGGGTTCTCGTTAGGGAGGGTCCCCGGGTTTTAAAACCCCGGGTTTTTTCAAGATTGCTTTTGGGGTAATGTAGATTTTTTATTTACCCAGGAAAAAAAGGGAAATTTAAAGGGTTTTGTTTGGCAGACATCAAAAGAAAACCAAAATTTTGGGGCCCCTTGGTCTAGGGTATGATTCCCAAAAAGGTTTAAAAGGGCCCGGGTTTAAATCCCGGGCGGGCCCCAAAAAACCCCTTTAGTGAATTTAATTTCGATTTTAAAAAAATTTTATTTAAAGGTTTTTTTTTGGCACAACAAATGGCCAAATTTTTTTGCCCCGTTGGTCTGGGGGTATGATTCTTTGCTTAAAGGGGGAGAGGTCCCCGGGTTTAAATTCCCCGGGGGGGCCCCCGATTGCTTTTTGGGTAAAGTAGGTTTTATTTCACCAGGTTTAAAAAAGGAAATTTAGGGTTTTGTTTGGCAGACATCAAAAGCCTTTTCATTTCCGTTTGGGCTAAATTTTTGATTCTCGCTTGGGTAAAAGGTCCCCCTTCCCTCGACGAGCCCAAACCCCAAATTTAGCTTTAAAGTAGACGTTTAATTACAAGATTTAAAATCAATGTTTAAAACATAGTTTAATTTGGCCCGGCAGAACAAATGGCCAAAAACATTTATCGGGTCGTTTGGGCTAGGGGGATGATTCTCGCAAAGGGGAAGGTCCGGGTTTAAAACCCCGGGCAGGCCCCAAAAAAATTTCTTTTTGGGTAATGTAGAAATTTTTTATTTATTAGTTAAAAGACATTTGAGGATTTTGTTTAAAACATCAAAATGGAAAATTTAAATTGGCTCGTTTTGGGCTAGGGGATGATTCCCCCTTTTGGGTTTTAGAGGGGCCCGGTTTAAATTTTTGGGTTTTTTCCCAAGCCCCTTTGGGTAATGTAGACTTTTAATTTTCAAATAAAACGGTTAAAAAAGGAAATTTTTTCAGGCAGACATCAAAAAGGCCTCAATTTTTTTGGGCCGTTTGGGCTAGGGGAAAGATTCTCCCAGGGGGGCAGAGGTCCCGGGTTCAAATTTGGGCGGAAGTATTCTTTGGCTAAAGTAAAATTATTTATTACTTAGTTTAATAAAAAGACATTTTAGTTTTGTTTGGGACACAAATGGAAAACCCTTTTAAAAGGCTCGTTTGGGCTGGGGGGATGATTCTTTCCAAAGGGGAAAAGGTCCCCGGGTTTAAATCCCGGGCCCAGCCCAAGTTTGGGTTTTGGGTGATTATTTATTTACGCCTGTAATAAAAAACATTTAAAAGGGTTTTTTTTTTAGCAAAATCAAATGATGAAATTTTTTTAAATTGGGTCGGGCTGGGGTAAGGGTTCTGGGGGGGGGGCCCGGGTTAAATTTTTGAGAGCCCAAAAATTCTTTGGCTAATGTAATTTTTTATTTACCCACTTTAAAAAAGGGAAATTTTAAAAAGGGTTTTCCCCAGACATCAAAAGTAAATTTAATTTGGGTCGTTGGTCTGGGTAGACTTTCGGGGAAAAAAGGGGTCCCCGGGGTTTTTCCAGACCGGGCGAAACCCCTTTGGGTAATGTAGAATTTAATTTTCAAGATTAAAAAAGTTTTTAAAAGGGATTTAATAGGCAGACCAAAAAGGCCCCAACATTTTTAAATTTTGTTGGGGCTAGGGGTATGATTTTAAACCCAAAAAGGGGAAGGTTTAAATTTTCCCCACGAGCCCCCAACCCTTTGGGTAATGTAGACATTTAAATTTTTTAAATTGAAAAAAAAGCATTTAGGGATTTTGTAAAACAAATGGGAAAACCCCCTTTAAAAGGCCCGCGGGCTAGGGTATGATTCTCCCCTTTGGGTGAGAGGTCCGGGTTTAAATCGGGCGAGCCCAATAAACCCCTTTGCTAATTTGAACTTTTTTTTACGATGAAAAAAGAAGACATTTGAATTTTCGCCCGGCAGACATCAAATGGCCTTTTTAAAACCCCCGTTGGGGCTAGGGAAAAGATTTCGCTTGTGAGGGTCCGGGGTTCAAATCCCCGACAGCCCAAAGAAATTTGGGTTTAAAGTAGATTTTTAATTTTTCCCAAAAAAAAAGAGAAACTTAGGAAATTTTTTTTTTTGGAGACATCAAATGTAAACAATTTTCGGCTCGGGTCTAAAAGGGGGGAAAAAGGGATTCTCCCGGGCCAAAAAGGGTTTTGGAGAATTTTTTCAAACCCTTTGGGCATTTGAGGATTTTGTTTGGGAGACATCAAATGATAAATTTTTTCGCCCCGTTTGGGCTAGGGGGATGATTCTCGCTTTTTAAAAAGGTCCCCCTTCAAAACCCGGGGAGGGCCCCAATAACTTTGGGTAAGTAGACTTTTAAATTTCAAGCTAAAAAAGGTAAAAAAGGAACCCCCCCAGGCAGACATCAAAAGGCCAACATTTAAAGGCTCGTTTGGGCTGGGGGATGATTCCCGGGTTTAAATGGGGGGTCCCGGGTTCAAATTCCCGGGCGAGCCCAAGTATTCTTTGGGTAATTGGGAGATTATTTATTTACGCCAGGTTAAAAAAAACATTTGAGGATTTTTGGGGGAACATCAAAAAGGAAAAAATTTTTTAAAAAAGGGTCGGGGCTAGGGTATGATTCTTAAAGGGTGGGAGGTCCGGGGAAATTCCGGGGAGCCCAAGCCAATTTTTGGGTAATGTAGACTTTTTTTAATCAAAATAAAAAACTTTTTTAAAGGAATTTTGGCCCGGCAGACATCAAAAGGCCAACAATTCTGGCCCCGTTGGTCTGGGGGGCGTTCTCGCTTTGGGTGCGAGAGGTCCCGGGGGTTTTTAAACCCGACCGAGCCCAAGTATTGCTTTTTGGGTAATGAGATTATTTATTTACGGGGAGTTTAATAAAAAAAGACATTTGAGGATTTTGTTTTTGGCCCGCATCAAATGAAAAAACTTTAAATGGGCCTTTGGGCTAATTTTGATTTCCGGGGGAGGTCCCGGGGTTTAAATGGGAGAGCCCAAGCCCCTTTCTAAGTAGACTTTTAATTTACCAAAACAAAAAAAAGAAAGCGAAATTTGGTCAGGCAGGGCATCAAAAGGCCAATTTTAAATTTTGGGTCCGGGTTAGGGGGGGATTTTGCTTTGGGGCCAGGGGTCCCGGGTTCAAATTTCCCCGGGCAGGCCCCAAATATTCGGGGTGTAGTTTTTTATTTAGCCAGTGTAATAAAAAGAGACATTTGAGGGTTTTTGGTTTTTCAGACATCAAATGGAAAAACCCTTTTAAAAAAGGCCCTTTCTAGGGGTATGATTCTGTTTGGGGTGGAGAGGTCCCGGGTTTAAATCCCGGGGCAGGCCCCAATTTCCTTTTGCCAATTTTAGCTTTTAATTTTCCACTGAAAAAAAAAGAAAACATTTTTGGGTTTTTTTTGGCAGACATCAAAAAGGAAAAATTTTTATTGGCTCGTTTGGGCCCGGGGTATGATTCTCGCCAGGGGGCGAGAGGTCCCGGGGGCAAATTTGGGTGAGCCCAAAAATTTCTTTTGGGTAATGTAGATTTTTTATTTACTCAATGAAAAAAAAATTTTTGGGGTTTTGTTTGGCAACATCAAAAATAAATTTTAAATTTGGGTCGTTTGGGCTAGGGGGATGATTCTCGCCGGCGAGGCCCCCTTCAAATTTCCCGGGGAGCCCAAGCCCCTTTGGGTAATGTAGACATTTAATTTTCAAAATTAAAAAAAAGCTTTTTTAAGGGTTTCCCCCAGGGGAGAACAAAAAGGCCCCAACATTTTAAAGGGTCGTTTGGGTTAGGGGAAGATTTTCGCTTGGGTGCAAAAAGGGGCCCGGGGTTTTTAATCCCGGGGGCCCGCCTTTTTTTTTAAAGACCCTTTTTACGATTTTAAAAAATGTTTTTTAAAATTTATTTCGCCCGGCAGACAAATTGGCAAAATTTTTAAAAGGCTTTGTTGGTCTAGGGGATGATTCCCCCTTTGGGGGAGGGTCCAGGGTTTAAACCCGGACAGGCCCCAAAAATTTTTGGGAAGTAGATTTTTAAATTCAAACCGAAAATAAAAAAAGACATTTGAATTTTGTTTGGAGACTAAATGGCCTTAATTTTTCCCGTTTGGGCTAGGGGGGATGATTCTCGCTTTTTGGGGTAAAAGGTCCCCCTTCAAATCCCGGGCGAAAAACCCAATTTCTTTTGGGTAATGTAGATTTTTAATTTTCGCCAATTTAATGACCTTGGGAAATTTTTTTTGGCGACATCAAAAGGAAACTTTTAAACCCCCGTTGGTCTAGGGGATGATTTCGCTTTGGTGCGGGGGGTCCCGGGGTTTAAATTTGGGTTAGCCCAAGATTGCTTTTTGGGTAATGTAGATTTTTTATTTACCAGGTTAAAAAAAAGGGAAATTTAGGGGTTTTTTTTTGGGAGACATCAAAAGTAAAGTTAAAAGGGTCTTGGTTTTTAGGGTTTTTGATTCCCTTTAATTTTAGAGGTCCCCCTTAAATCCCCGGGCCAGCCCAAGAAAATTTCTTTTCAAAAGCAGTTTTTTTTTACGATTTTAAAAAAAGAAAATTTGGGGATTTTGTTTGGCAGAACAAATGGGAAAATTTTAAGCCCAAGGGTCTAGGGGGATGATTCTTCAGGGGAGGGAGAGGTCCCCGGGAAACCCCGGGGAGCCCAAGTATTACCCTTTTGGGTAAAGTAGATTATTTATTTTCATGCCAGGGGTTAAAAAAATTTAGGGTTTTGTTTGGCAGACATCAAATGATGAAATTTTTTATTGGGTCGTTTGGGCTAGGGGTATGATTCTGTTGGGGGGAGAGGTCCCCCTTCTTGGGTGGCCCAAAATTGCTTTGCCAATGTAAAATTTTTTATTTTTCATGAAAAAAAACATTTTAAAAAATTTTGGGCAGCATCAAAAATAAAATTTTAAATTTCTCAATTTTGGGGTATGATTCTCGCTTGGGCAAGAGGGCCCCCTTCAAATCCCCCCCGAGCCCAAGACCAACTTTAGCTAATGTAGACAGTTTAATTACAAGATTGAAAATCAATGTTTATTACATAGGTTGATTTTTCCCGGCAGACAAATGGCCAATCATTTTCATTTTGTTGGTCTAGGGGTATGATTCTCCTTAAGGGGCTTGAAGGTCCGGGGGTTTTAAACCCCAGACCGGGCAAAATTTCTTTTTGGGTAATGTAGATCATTTTTTTTACGCCCGTGTAATAAAAAAAACATTTGAGGGTTTCGGGGGAGGCAGACATTTAAATGGCAAAAACCCTTTAAAAAGGCCCCCGGGTCTGGGGGGAAGGGTTCTCGGGGGTGAGAGGGGCCCGGGGTTCCTCCCCGGGCGAAAAACCAAGCCCAAATTTAGCTAATGAACTGTTTAATTTCAAGATTTAAAATCAAAGAATGACATAGCTGAATTGGCCCGGCAGACATCAAAAAGGCCAATCAAAAATTTTTTTGGGCCCCGTTGGTCTAGGGGTATGGGGTTCTCGCTTTGGGGGGGGAGGGTCCCGGTTTTAAATCCGAAACCCAAGTATTGCTTTTGGGTAATGTAGATTATTTTTTTTACGCCCGTTTAATAAAAAGAACGAGGAAATTTTTTTTGGCAGAACAAAATGAAACTATAAATCGGGTCCATGGGGCTAGGGTTTTGATTCTCGGGGTTTGGGTGCAGAGGGCCCGGTTCAAATCCCGGGCGAGCCCAAGTATTGCTTTGGGTAAAGTAGATTATTTATTACCCAAAAAAAAAGAGACATTTGGGGGATTTTGTTTGGCAGACATCAAATGTAAAATTTTAAATGCCGTTTGGCTAGGGGATGATTCTGTGAAATTAGAGGTCCCGGGGAAAAACCCGGCAAAATATTGCTTTGGCTAATGTAGAATTTTTTTACGCCCCTGTAATAAAAAAAAGACATTTAAGGGTTTTTTTTTGGGAGACATCAAATGAATTTTTAAATTTTTTATTGGCCCCGTTGGTCTAGGGGGGAAAGATTCTCGCTTGGTGCGAAAATCCGGGTTCCCAAAATTCCCGGGTGAGAAGGACTTTCAAAGATTTTTATTTACATCAGCATAAAGAAAGGGGATTTAAGGGTTCCGGCCCGGCAGACATCAAAAAATCCCCACAGTTTAATGGCCGTTTGGGCTGGGGGGATGATTCTCGCTTGGGCAAGAGGTCCCCCTTCCCTTTCCCGGCGAGCCCAAACCCAAATTTAAATAAATTTTGACAGTTTAATTCAAGATTGAAAATCAATGTTTATTCATAGGTTGATTTCGCCCGGCAGACAAATGGGGCCCAAACATTTTTTTGCTCGGGGCTGGGGTATGATTTCGCTTGGGGGGCGGGGGGTCCGGGGGTTTTTCCCAAGAGCCCCGTTAACTTTCTAATGTTTGATCATTTTTTTACGCTTTAATAAAAGACATTTTAGGATTTCCCCTCCCGGCAGACATCAAATGGCAAAAACCCCAAATTTTTTCCCCTTTGGGCTAGGGTTTTTGATTCTGCTTTTGGGGTGAGAGGTTTGGGTTTTAAATTTGGACAGCCCAAGCCAACTTTAACTTAAAGAGACGTTTAATTACAAGACTGAAAAAACAATTTTAAAGGCCTTTGCTGGAAATTTTGTCAGGCCCGACATCAAAAAGGGCCCAAACAATTTTTTCCCGTTTGGGCCCAGGGGTATGATTCTCGGGTTGGGGGCTGAGGGTCCCCGGGTTCAAACCGGGCGACCCCAAAAAAAATTGCTTTTGGGTAATGTAATTATTTATTTACGCCCGTTTAATAAAAAGGAAGGGGGAAATTTTTTTTGGCAGACATCAAATGATGAAACTATAAATGCTCCCCCGGTTTGGGGATGATTCTCCCTTTGGTGCGGGATTCCCGGGGCAAACTGGGGTTTTACCCGGTATTGCTTTTTGGGTGATGTAGATTATTTATTCATGCCAGGGAATAAAAAAGACATTTGAGGATTTTTTTTGGCAGACATCAAATGGAAAACCTTTAAAAATTTCGTTGGTCTAGGGGGATGATTCTCCTTTTGGGGTGAGAGGTCCCCCTTCTCCCGGTTTTACCCCAACCCCCAGCTAATGTAGAGTGTTTAATTCCAAGACTGAAAAACAATGTTAATGACACCTGAATTTCGTTAGCGAGACATCAAATGGCCACTCATTTTTTTGGCCCGTTGGACTAGGGGTCTGATTCTCGCTTAGGGTCAGAGGGTCCCCGGGGTTTAAATCCCGGGGAGCCCGATACTTTGGCTAATGTAGATTATTTTTTCGCCCGTTTAATAAAAAGACATTTTAGGATTTTTTTTTGGCAGACATCAAATGATGAAATTTAAATCGGGTCGGGTCTAGGGGGATGATTCTCGCTTAAAGGGGGCGCCTCGGTTCTTTGGGGAGCCTCCAAAATTTCTTTTGGGAATGTAGATTTTTTATTCATCCGGGAAAAAAAAGAAAAGTTTAAATTTTGTTTGGGGAGACATCAAAAGTAAACCCTTAAAGGCTCGTTGGTCTAGGGTATGATTTCCGGGGGGAGGTCCCCCGGGGTTTAAATCCCCGGGCGAGCCCCAATTTTTAGGGTAATGTAGATTTTTATTTTCGATGAAAAAAGAAGACATTTGAATTTTGTTTGGGGGAGCATCAAATGGAAAAATTTTAAAACGGCTCGTTGGTCTAGGGGGGATGATTTCCTTTGGTGGGGAGGTGAGAAGGTTAAAAACCCGGGCGAGCCCAAAAATATTGCTTTGGCTAATGAAAATTTTTTATTTACGCCAGTGTAATAAAAGAGACATTTGAGGATTTTGTTTGGCAGACATCAAAAAGATGAAATTTTAAATTTCGTTTGGGCTAAAATTTTGATTCTTGGGGGTAAAAAGGTCCCCGGTTTAAATCCGGGGGAGGCCCCAAAATAACCCTAATGTAGAATTTTTAATTTTCGATTTTAAAAAAGGAAAATTTAAGGGTTTTGTTTGGGGGAACAAAAGGAAAAATTTTTTATTTGTTCTGGGGGTATGATTCTCCTTGGGCGAGAGGTCCCGGGGTTTTTAAAGGATGACCCCAAGATTCTTTTTCTAATGTAGATAAAATTTTTTCCAAAAGCCAAAAAAAAAGGGGATTTAGGGTTTCCCTCAGGCAGACATCAAAAAAACAAAACCCAAAAAGGGTTGTTGGGGCTAGGGGGGTGATTCTGCAAAGGGGGAAAAGGTCCCCGGGTTTTTAAACCCGAAGAGCCCAAACCAACTTTAGCTTGTGGTTTTAAATTTCAAGATTTAAAATCAAGTTTGGACATAGGGTGAATTTTCCTCACCGGGGAACAAATGGCCAATCATTTTATTTCGTTTGGGCTGGGGGAAGATTCTCGCAGGGTTGAGGTCCGGGGGTTTTTAACCCGGGCCGGGCCCAAAAAATTCTTTTGGGTAATGTAGATTTTATTTCGCCCGTGTAATAAAAAAAAACATTTTTAGGATTTTTGGGGGCATCAAATGGAAAATTTTTTAAAAAGGGTTTTGTTTGGGCTAGGGGTATGATTCTCGCTTTGGGGGGGAGGTCCCGGGTTTAAAATTTGGAACCCCCGGCCCTTCCTTTGGGTAATGTAGACTTTTAATTTTCAAGATAAAACGGTTAAAAATTTAAATTTGACAGACATCAAAAGGCCAATTTAATTTTCGTTTGGGCTAGGGGGGATGATTCTCGCTTAGGGTGCTAGCGGTCCCAGGTTCAAATCCCGGAGGAGCCCAAGTATTGCTTTGGCTAATGTAGATTATTTATTTACATCAGTGTAATAAAAGAGACATTTGTGAATTTTGTTTGGCAGACATCAAATGATGAAACCTTAAATCGGCTCTTTGGTCTAGGGGTATGATTCTTGCTTAGGGTGCGAAAGGCCCCGGGTTCAAATTCCTGATGAGCCCAAGACAAACTTTAGCTAATGTGGACAGTTTAATTACAAGATTGTAAATCAATGTTCATTACATAGGTGGATTTCCTCAGGCAGACATCAAATGGCCAAATCTTTGATCGGCTCGTTGGTCTAGGGGTATGATTCTCGCTTAGGGTGTGAGCGGTCCCGGATTCTAATCCCGGACGAGCCCAAGACCAACTTTAGCTAATGTAGACATTATAATTACAAGATTGAAAATCAATGTTTATTACATATTGGATTTCGCCAGGCAGACATCAAATGACCAACCTTTTTATTCTCGTTGGTCTAGGGTATGATTTCGGGTGCAGAGGTCCGGTTCAAATCCCGAGCCCAAGACCAACTTTAGCTACTTTTAGACAGTTTAATTACAATATTTTAAAAAATCAATGTTCATGACATAGGTGAATTTCATCAGGCAGACATCAAATGGCCAAACCTTTGTCAGCTCGTTGGTCTAGGGCATGATTTCAAGCTTAGGGTGCGAGAGGCCCGGGTTCAACCTGGAGGAGCCCAAGTATTGCTTTTGGCTAATGTAGATTATGTATTTACATCAGTGTAATAAAAGAGACGCTTAGGATTTTGTTTGGCGGACATCAAAATGATGAAACCTTAAATCGCTCTTGGTCTAGGGGTATGATTCTGCTTAGGTGCGAGAGGCCCCGGTTCAAAAATCCTGATGAGCCCAAGACAAACTTTAGCTAATAATGTGGACTATTTAATTACAAGATTGAAATTCAATGTTTATGACATTTGGAGGATTTGGTTTGGCAGACATCAAATGATTAAAGTTTAAATTGGCTCGTTGGTCTAGGGTGGCATGATTCTCGCTAGGTGTGAGCGTCCCGATTCTAATCTCAGATTTGTTCAAGTATTCAACTTAGCTAATGTAGACATTATAATTACAAGATTGAAAATCAATGTTTATTACATAGGTGGATTTCGTCAGGCAGACATCAAATGACCAATCCTTTTATTGGCTCAAGTTGGTCTAGGGTAAGTAAGGATTCGCCTGGTAAGTAGAGGTCCCGGGTTCAAATCCCGGACGAGCCCAAGACCAACTTTAGCTACTTTAGACAGTTTAATTACAATATTGTAAATCAATGTTCATGACATAGGTGAATTTCGTCAGGCAGACATCAAATGGCCAAACCTTTTGTCAGCTCGTTGGTCTAGGGGTATGATTCTCGCTTAGGCAAGCGTAGAGGTCCCGGTTCGTAACTCCGGAGGAGCCCAAGTATTGCTTTGGCTAATGTAGATTATTTATTTACATCAGTGTAATAAAAGAGACGCTAGGATTTTGTTTCATGGACATCAAAATGATGAAACCTTAAATCGCTCTTTGGTCTAGGGGTATGATTCTGCTTAGGTGCGAGAGGCCCCGGGTTCAAAATCCTGATGAGCCCAAGACAAACTTAGCTAATGTGGACTATTTAATTACAAATATTGAAATTCAATGTTTATGACATTTGAGTGGATTTTGTTTGGCAGACATCAAATGATTAAAGTTTAAATTGGCTCGCTGGTCTAGTGGTATGTGATTCTCGCCGTGGTGTGAGAGGTCCCGCTGCTCAAATCCTGATGAGCCCAAGTATTGCTTTGCTAATGTAGATTATTTATTTACATCAGTGTACAATAAAAGAGACATTTGAGGATTTTTGTTTGGCAGACATCAAAATGATGAAACCTTTTATCGCCTCGTTGGTCTAGGGGGTATGATTCTCGCTTAGTGTAGAGGTCCCGGTTCAACTCGGATGAGCCCAAGCATTGCTTTGGCTAATGTAGACCATTTATTTACGTCAGCATAGCTAGAAAAAGTTTATATTTAAGGATTCCGGCCAGGCAAACATCAAATAGCGTCACACAGTTCAATGGGCTCGTTGGTCTAGGGGCATGATTCTCGCCTGGTGCGAGAGGTCCCGGGTTCAAATCCCGGACGAGCTCAAGACCAACTTTAGCTAATGTAGACTGTTTAATTACAAGACTGAAAATTAAGGTTCATGACATAGGTGAATTTCGTCAGGCAGACATCAAATGGCCAATCAATTTATCGGCTCGTTGGTCTAGTTGCATGATTCTCGCTTCGGGTGTGAGACTCCAGCCCACTATTGCTTTGGCTAATGTAGATTGTCATTTACATCGGTGTAATAAAAAAGAGACATTTGAGGATTTTGTTTCAGACATCAAAATGATGAAAACTATAAATCGCCTGCTGGTCTAGGGTATGATTCTCGCTAGGTTAGAGTCCGGGTTCAACCCGGACGAGCCCAAGTATTGCTTTTTGGCTGATGTAGATTATTTATTCACGCCAGTGTAATAAAATATATTTCAGGATTTTGTCAGCAGACATCAAATGAAAACCTTTATATTGCCTTGTTGGTCTAGGGCATGATTCTGCTGTGGTGTGAGGTCCCGGTTCAAATCCTCGATGAGCCCAAGCATTGCTTTTGGCTAATGTAGACTATTTATTTACGCTTGGCTGTACAAAGAGACATTTTATGATTTCAATAGGCAGACATCAAATGGCTAAACTTTAAATGGCTCGTTGGTCTGGGATGACCCCTTAGGGGGTGAGAGGGCCCGGGTTAAAACCTGACGACCAAGTATTGCTTTGGCAAATGTAGATTTTTATTTACATCAGTGTAATAAAAAGACATTTGAGGATTTTTTTTTTGGGAGAAATCAAATGATGAAACCTTTCATCGGGTCGGGTCTAGGGGGGTGATTCGCTGGGGTAGGTCCTGGGGTTTAAATTCCGGGTGGCCCCCATTTTTTTTCTAATGTAGACTATTTATTTACATCAGCATAAAGAAAGGGTTAGATTTTTCCCGGCAAACAACAAAAAAATCACATAGATCAATGGCTCGTTGGTTGGGTTTTTTTCCGGGCCGAGAGGTCCCGGACAAACCGGGGAGCCCAAGTATTCTTTTTCTAATGTAGATTATTTATTTACATCATGAATAAAAGAGACATTTGAGGATTTTGAGGGAGACATCAAATGGCCAATCATTTAATGGATGTTTGGGCTAGGGGTATGATTCTCGCTTTGGGGGCGAGAGGTCCCGGTTCAATCTCGATGAGCCCAAGCATTGCTTTGGCTAATGAAGACTATTTATTTACATCAGCATAAAGAAAAACGGTATTTAAGGATTCGCCAGGCAAACATCAAAAGTCACGCAGTTCAATGGCTCGTTGGTCTAGGGTATGATTCTCACTTTTGGGGGCAGAGGTCCCGGGTTCAAATCCCGGACGAGCCCAATGCCAACTTTAGCTAATGTAGACTGTTTATTACAAAGACTGAAAATTAATGTTTATGACATAGGTGAATTTGTCAGGCAGACATCAAATGGCCATCATTTAATCGGCCCCGTTGGTCTAGGGGGGATGATTTCTTGGGTGCGAGATGTCCCGGTTCAAATCCCGGACGAGCCCAAGTATTGCTTTGGCTAATGTAGATTATTTATTTACACAGTGTAATAAAAGAGACGTTTGAGGATTTTGTTTGGCAGACATCAAATGATGAAACCTTTTCGGCTCGTTGGTCTAGGGCATGATTTCGCTTAGGGTGTGAGAGGTCCCTGCGTTCAAATCCGGAGGAGCCCAAGTATTGCTTTTGGCTAATGTGACTATTTAATTACAAGATTGAAATTCAATGTTTATGACATTTGAGGATTTTGTTAGGCAGACATCAAATGATTAATGTTAAATGGCTCGCTGGTCTAGTGGTATGATTCTCGCTTTGGTGTAGAGGTCCCGGTTCAAATCCGACGAGCCCAAGACATTGCTTTGCTAATGTAGATATTTATTTACATCATTGTAATAAAAAGAGACATTTGAGGATTTGTTTGGAATCAAAATGAAACCTTTTTTTGGCTCTTTGGTCTGGGGGATGATTCTTGCTTTGGGGGCGAGGCCCGGTTTTCCCGATGAGCCCAAGACAAACTTTTTGCTAATGTGGGCTATTTAATTAAAGATTGAAATTCAATGTTTATGACATTTGAGGATTTTGTTTCAGACATCAAATGATGAAACCTTTATCGCTCGTTGGTCTGGGGATGATTCTGGTTTGGGGGAGAGAGGGCCCGGGGTTCAAATCCCGGGTGAGAAACTTGCTTTTTGGGTAATTTAATATTTATTTACGCAGCATAAAAAAGCGATATT